>JAWWEQ010045915.1:0-16718 GCA_035583055.1 Torymus tubicola | reverse complement strand
CCCACTTTTCCTATACAATATAGTAATTTTTATTACAAATTATATTTATATTTATTATATTGTTTCTCTCCGTGTAGTGCAGTCGCTACCTCGTCCGATCACTGAAGTTAAGCATTTCTGGATAAATACAGTTTATGTGTCGAAGTCTACGGGATATGACCTACACATCAAAACCGTATTAATCCAATACACCGACTATTCGGGGGTGGGTTTTCCTAATTCGGATCTATCCTACGTGGTTTGCCTATAGGTTTTACTCTCTACAGGCATAACTTTGAGCGAATGCAGGAAGGATACGCGCTAGGCCAGTAGGCTGCGTGGAAACCACCATTTCTTTTTAACTAATCTGGACATTCCAGTATCATATGGTTGTCATTTTTCTACTACAAAAAATCAGATAAGGGAGAGAAAAGCAAAATGGGAGAAATTAAAGAGAAAATATGATTTATAAAAAAACTATAAGTGTCCGGCAGTTGACAGCACAAGGGGCGAACACTTGCCTTAAGCTTTCATTGTAGAAAGCTTAGGCTACTTCCTACTCGAGCGCCCCTTGCTCGATGGCACTGCTGTCAACTCCAGTGCGAGAACGATCGGCTGCTGGCTCTACCTAGCCCTACCTGTAGCAGACGGTTCTCCTGTACAACACCGCTTCTTTACACACAGCGGCTATCTCTCTCTCTCTCTTACCTTCCCGTTACCGTTGCTCCTCCAGGAGTCGATGCCCTCGGCTAACTGCAGCTGAAAAGAGTAGAGGGCGGTATTCGGGAAGCACGGGTCCGGGAATTCGGTGCACGAGTCGGGCACTCTAAATGAAAACGCGTGACTTAAGGTATAAGATAAAAACAAGGATAACTTTATTCAAAGTACGAAATATATTGAAATTGCAAATACCGCGTAGGCCGAGACTTTTACGGGAGCCGGTGCGCACCGCCGGCTCTATCGCTTCGCTAACACTACGCACGAATAACACGGCTCGCTATGCCGATTTTAACGCACCGCGTACGCGCACAACAATAATCAAATACTCAACGAGACTTACTCGGGGCTGGTCAGCCATCGCAGTCGCAACGCACTTTGAGTCCGCGGGGATGGAGTGAATCCTCGCTGCCCCCGCTCGCAGTTGACGTTGCCGCGTCTAACTCTCTCTATTTCTCTCGTGGTTGGTGGCGGCCCTGTGACGGTCACTCTTCTATCGGTGGAGGCGCGTCACGGTTGTCGTATCTCTCTCACGGCACTTGCGCTTTTCTCTTCGCGCAACGGTGACAGCGCTCACTTCTCGCATGTCACTCTCCTCGACAACATGTCTGCTAGTCGACTACTATATCTCGTCTAGTTTGAACTCTCTCTCTCTATACTACTGCTAATCATCGTCTGCTTCTTCTCCGTCTGTCTTATTCGAGTTCCGCGTAGCGTGCTATCAATCATTACCCGAATAAGCACGCAAGATCCGAGTCTCGCGACGCTGTATACATTATTATTCAGACCTTATACCAACGCCCGTTACAATTAGTAATTCCTGTTGTCAGAAATATTTTTTGAGTGGTTCTATTAGCATTACCATAGGATATACTCATTCTAAAATTAGATAAAATCATAGAAATACAGATTCCTATTTACCGACATAGTAGTATTTATTTAAGTAAATAATTTTTAAGTATTTTTTTGGAAAAACAAGATATTAGGCGCTCCGTATATGTTAATACTACACTAAAAATTTTTTTTCTTGTAATCTCGTTAGCATTAGCAAAAGATACAAAAATTCTACGATTATGTCGGTTCTTCACTATAAAATATAGTGTGATTTTGTCAATAAATTTAACTAAAAAAAAAAATAGTTTTTGTAATTAAAAAATATAGTAACATTAACTATATTATCTTGAGAAAAATTAACCGAAAAATTTACTATGTTATATAATAGTTAAGAAAATATAGTTGAGAAAAATATAGTTAATATTACTATATTCACTGAAGTACTTTACTATAAAATATAATTCTATATCTAATAAAATAAAAAAATTGTTTCAGCTATAAACTTTAGTTGGGATAGAAAATAAAATCCATTTTGAGGTGACGAAAAATTTTTTATTAAAATATATTATTACAAATATATTACAAATTTTCTTTTACTTTTATCGGTCAATATATCGTATATATGACATTTGATTTCGTATAATTTTAACATTTTTATTTCATTACTATATGTTACTTCGTGCAGTTGTAAATACGCATCAATTCCTATTGTTTTTAGACTCTGTATTTTCATAATAAAATCGCTCGATCTAGAGTTGCGTAATAAATTTCGCCTATATATAAAAATACAATTTTTCCAAAAATTGATAGTTCAATATTCGGTGTCTGTATGGACTCCACATATGTTAAAGTAGACTGATCCACATGTACCTCTAATTCTCCATTATCCGAATTTTTTTTTTAAATGAGTATATATTTCATGGGTATTAATCGAAACATCAAAATTCTTAGAACATCTAATCTGGATATATAAACAATGAAAAAATAGAATGCAAAAAATTTCTTCTACGTTAAAAATAGTTGTTAAGAATAGATAAAATTTTAATGTTCATACATCAAATAATATTGTATAGTGTAAATAATAATTTAAAAAATTCAGTTAACTGTATTTTTTTTGTTAAATTTACTAAAAAATATAGTGCGATTTTTTCACTACTAATGTTTATAGTAAATACGAATTAATTTTAAAGTTGTTTGTATTTGATAAATATAGCAAAAATTAACTATAAATATTTAGTAAACGTAATCTTTATTATTATGTTAAAATAATTTAAAAATTTATTAAAAATTACTATTTTTAATTAGTAGAAAGAGCTAATTCATTTTTATTAAAATTTATTATATATTATATCTCATTTAACCATTTTATTTTAACTATAATTAATAGTTATATTTATTATACAATTATATTTAAAAATTTTGAAATATTGTTAATTTTCTAATAAAATGTAGTTATTTTTACTAAATCGTATTTTACTATGCTTTATAGTAAGTTTTTTTTCAGTGCGAGAATTAGTTCTGTAAGAAGTGTAAGCCTGTGAAGATAAGCAGCAGGACTGTAGAGCGCAGACTGTAAGAGCGCAAGCTGCTATTTTATTATTAACCTTTGGTAGAGGAAGGACGCGTCTGTCAGCGCTTATGCACTGTTCCTCTTGTCGTTAAGTAGCGGGCCCAACCCAGATAAGAACGAGAGGAAGAAACACCGATTACTATTCTATAGCCAGTGGGTGTAGAAACAAAAGAAGAGGATCTTAGGAACGCCTCAACTGAAAGCGGGAGAGCGAGCGAAAAGTATCCACGACGGAACGTCTGTACTGTTAGGAAATTTACAAAAAACATTCTGTTAAAATGACAATGTACTCGAAAAAATATTATGCTATATCTCTAGAACAACGTTTTTTTTGTACTATGGGTCATATAATTTCGAGCGAGAGTAAGGTCGTCAGCATGAAGTGGAGTCTTACATTAAACAGTCCCAAATAATTTTTTGGGAGAGATAATTTTGTATGCAATCAAGGAGGAAAGTTGAAATAATTATAGTTGTATTCAACTGTAATTTTTATATGTGAAATAGACCTGATCGTATACACCTTAAGCATATATTGTGAAAGCACACTGCAAAGTATCAATTATCAATATAATGGGTATTGTTACGACGGACTCTGGGATTGAACCAGAGCCGCCGACTCGCGAGTCAGAAACACTACCAACCAGCCACGACCGTCACCGGCCGAACTTGTGCTAATCGGCGACATATTCTAATCGGACGCTTTGCTTACTTAGTTCTTTATATTCGTACATGTATCCACACGTAACAGTATTGATCCGAACAAATTTTCAGCAATTCTATTTACAATTTGAAAAATGATTTCTTATTAAGCAGTTTGTACAAAAGTTTGTAGCTTTTAATAAAAAACATTGAAATTTCAAAATTGTGAATGCTCTCTAATTTTACAACGCTTTCATATATCGCTCTAAAATTTCAAACCATTGTTCTGGGGAGCGATTTGAAACAGTAACATAATTTTGAGCATTTTTAAAATTTTGACCTGTAATAGTTAGTCTCAAGTGGCCCATATACATATATGACCGAATTCATCTCAAATCGAACAGCCACGCTAGACTCTCATCACCTTACATTTTCAAATTAAAGCATGTGATTTGATTATATAAATCTTTTCCGGTGGTATTGTCATTTTTTGATAGCACTTAAACCGTATCTGTATGCTCTTTTACTCACAAGGAGAGTATCTTAAATCTGGATCACACATTTTGGTTAAACTTTAAAAATAAAGAAATAAAAAATAAAAATAAATAAAAAAGTAAATTATAATTAAAAAATACACGGAGAGAAATTCTGCAGTAAATTTTACCATGGTCCGATAGTAATTCTGTCACACACTGCCAAAAGTTGATATTTTATTAGAGTCCTAATAATTTTTACAAGAACTTACATAATTTTTATAAGAAACGTAAATAAAAACTACAAAGATTCTAGTACATTTTATTAGAATGCGACAGTAAAAATTAAAAATGTATTATAGTAAATTTTGAGAGCTTGTAGATAGGACTATCGAACCTAATAAATTTTACTATGTCACTATAGTAATTTTTCTACTGGCGTATGCGCAGAGTGCCACTTTGATGGACGAAACAAATGCAAGTTGACGCATGAATCGCTATCATCAGCTGTTTAACCTTTCGCAAATTAAAATAAATTTTAAGTAAATAATATTAATCATGAATAAATAAATCGATTTTCTAAAACATAGTACATATCTCAAAAACATAGTTTTACATGCTTAATTTTCGTTGCAAATAATCCTGGTGTACTCTTTATTTAACACTTCGTATTTCGGTAACTTATGAGAACGACTCAAATTCTCCTACTCAAATGTTTTCAGTGGCGCAGTCGGCAAGACGTCGGATTCCCAACCCAAAGATCGTCGGTTCAAATCTCCATGAGTACGAAAGTATTTTTCGAAATTTAATTAATGTTTAAGTTGAATATGTTAATATTAATATATACGATCTGTCTAATGTGAAAATATCATAAATATCGTGTCAATATAAATTTTTTAGAATTATTCTTCCATGTTTAAATTTTACTATAGTGAATTGTAAAAGTTCATAGGTTGGCAGTCTATGAAAAGATTACTACAGACTATTGTAAAATTTACTAGGAAAATTCTCTCTGTGTACTGATTGAGATACAAGATGTTTTATAATTTTTAAAAGTAAAAATGAAAAATTTCGGAAAAACTACTTACGCCATTAAAAAGCTGAGAAAAAATACGTTGGATAGGCTTATTAAAAAATTTTATAAAATACATATTAGTATCTTAAACACGAAGAAGAAATAATATGATTTAATGAAAGTCGCATATACATCATAGGAAACACTTAAAATGAACTTATTCTTGGCGTAAAATACTTTTGATTCACTAACTGGTTATAATATGTGGATAAATTGCCGATATTAAAATATTTTGTGGATGAATTGATAATGTTAATGTAATTAACTAGTAAGAAAACTAGTCTATACCATACAAAATAGTGATGAGTGCTAATGATGATGTTGAATAATAGTCTATGGTAATGCGTAATCTCATCGGATATCTAGTTCAATGACATTGATGAATTGTTTGAGAGATTTTAAATAGGAAGTACGTCGAAAAGTTTCGTTTTATACGCATCGGCTTAAGTGATACTAAATTATCAAGAACGCAAGACATATTTTTCAACTGTACATAAATTTGCCATTATTTATTTTAAGGCGGTAAAAATTTTCATTCTTGAAATAAATTAACGGGGACGTTCATTAAAATTTTTCTTCTCATAAGAGCTTATAAAAAACAAATTTGAATTACTATTAATATTTAAAAGTTATGCTCTGAGTATTTTCAAATTTTGATAAAACTAGAAAAAAAATATTTGACCTCCTGTGTCCCATTATATGGATTTTTCTAAATTTAGGCATTGCCGTCACCAGCAGGTTCAGGAAATTTATAAATTTTAACCATATCTTTCACTGTAAAACATTATTTTGTCAAATAAATTTGATACGTAAAATTAATGATTCAGCCCTAAACACATGAAATATTAACAGTTTCAGAACAATACGCTTAGAATTTCTTTTTTTCGTGCACAGTTTTATTTTCAAGAAAAACATAAATAAGTATGGTTTTTTGTGGCTTAGAATCTTTTTTGTAACAAAACAATATTAGATTTATTAAATATGAAATAAGGGCAATAAATGTTTTGTTTTTTTTTAGAGAATGCAAAAATTGAGTCAAAATAATAAATAAAGTTTTTCATTTTCTTAGTAAAAACCGCTGCCAATTCATTGGTCCTTAGCTTCCTCAAACATTATTTTTTAACACAGTGTGCGCAAAACACTGCTTCTCATGCTTGTTTTCAGTGCGCAAAGCAATATATTTACACACTCAGATCGGAGTCTAAATATATATAAACATATTGCTTTGCACACGGTAAGCAAGCATAACAAACTATACCAAACACTTGCTTTGAGCACGCTTCGAACCCTTTGCTTAAAAATTTCTCAAAATAAGTAAACAAACCGATATGTATTTCATGGAATTATGGAAGCTAGGACTAAGCCTAATCAAAACAAACGATGCTACGAGTATGAATAAAACCATGCTAATCATTTCAATTCCCTATTGCCAAATAAGAATTCTTTTTCAATCTGAATAATTTGTCATAAAAAATGATATGGAAATAACCATTATAAATTCTGTATGATTTATTTTTTTTATATTTATTGTAATAGTTAATTTTTTAATAAATAATTAAGTTTTCGTATATTTATTGTAATAATTTTTTTTATTTACTTTATTTATAGTCGCATCAACTTTATTGTTATTAGCGACTACTGCAGTTTACATAATATATACATATATAGGTTTACATTATTGGTCTTATTTACATTATATACATAGGTTTTTGTTTTAATTACATGGTATAGATATGTTATAATTTGGTGCTTCTTTTCTTGAGATTTTACAATTTATGTAGGAGTTGTGGTTCTTGAAGATAAACTATGAGGTTTGTGATGTGTTCTTTCTCTGTTAGACATGTTCGGGTGTTTCTTGGTAGATTTATCTTTTTGTTAATAAACTTTGTTAAGTTTATTTATATTATTACGTTTCTTTTTTACCTCATTTATGTGCATTAATCATCATTTTTCTCATGCTCGCTACGCTCGGGCGAGAAAATCGATTCACATCTCTTATTACATTTACCTTTTTACGTTAGTTTGTATTATTTTAATAAATTTGCAGTATTTTGTGCACTTTTCCTTTCTGGTAATTTTCCTAAACTTATAGAAATTTTTATTAGAAAGTATAGTCATTTTTTGAGAATTCGAGTCTGTCTTTCAGTAACAAAAAGGTATAGTAATTTTTACTCGAACATCTTTTTACGTGTATTTTTCAAGAGTATTTTTAAGCCTTCGATATAGTAGAATTTGAATTTTGTTGCATTTTTGCATTTACTTTTATATTTATTAAATATTGGTTTATATTTATTAGCATTAAAACGTATCCAAAATTAGATTTATAGAGAACACATGTAAAATGATTTTTCTTTATCCCTCGGTCGAAAGTGCGTGTTTCCCGCATCGGTTTTGCAGCAGAAGACAACCTTTTTTTGCCCTGTTCGGGAGTCACGCGCGATCCCTAGCGGCGAAGCTGAGAACGTAGTTAGTAGTGCAGAAAACATAGGCCGTCGCAGTAAATTCAATTTTTACCGATGTCGATTTTACCTAACCTGTACCTGCATACGATAACTTTTATATTGAGCTTCCTTGGATTCTTACACTACATTTTTACTCAAATAAAATTACATGAAGACTAGACTTATCAAATAATGATAACTGTAGTACCGACGAGGAAGAAGTCATTAGAGATTTTGAGGCAGAAGTACAGAAGATAATGGAGAAAGAAACTCTTTCAAGGAAATCTGCTGATAGATGCAAGTTGGCGTATGAGGCATTTCAAAAATGGAAAGTAGAGAACAAAGCTACTGCAACCAATGAGAGTATTTTGATTATTTATTTTCAAGATTGGAAAAAAAATTAAAACCCACAACTCTCTGGAGCGTATAGTCTATGCTGAAAAAATCCTTGAATGCAAAAGATTGCATCGATATTAACAAATTTTAAATTTGAAAAGTTTCCTGAAAAATAATGCTAAAGGATACAAGCCAACAAAGTCATTTATTCTTCATTGGGATCAAATTTTAAAGTTTATGAATAATGCACCAGATCTCGTATATTTAGCTTTTAAGGTTCGTACTCATATTTCTTTAGATTATTGAGGTTATGTATAGCAATTACTTATATTTTCAAACTGATAACCTTCTTGCAGGTGGTTCTTGTATTTGGAATCTGTGGTGATTTATTGGACCTTTATTTTATGATAAAGTCAAGTATTATATTTTATTAAGAGCACCTAATGCACCATTTGACAGATCTTTTGCTCAGTATTTGAATGGGAAATGTGTATGTCAAGTAATCGGAAGGAACAAAATAGGTGAAATACCAAAAAATATTGCAACATATTTAAGTTTAGAAAATGTAAATAGATACCCTGGACATTGCTTCCGCAGAAGAAGAACTACACTTCTTGCTAATGATGGTGCCAATATGACTATGATAAAGCAATTTGGTGGCTGAAAGTCTGACAATGTAGCACAGGGATACATTGAAAATTGTATGTTAAATAGAAACAAAATTTTTTAAGCTGTTACTTCTACATCTAAAATATAAATCCACAACAGACCATCAACGAATAAAGAAACACTCATACAGAAAAATCCAATGTACGTAAACATTTTCTCTCCAAGTCTCTAATGCGAATTCCGCTTCATGACAAAAATACTAATACTATTCAACCACGAACAAAGAAAAGTAAAACTAATGTAGAAAAGTCATAAAGATTAGAAAATGAAAATAACGTTTCAGAGGATTTTCCAATTTCTAGCAGAGAAACTCCAGTAAAATATGAAAATTGTACGTTTAATAACACTATTATAACAGATGACTTTTATTATTATAATTGAAATTACAATATAAATAAAGATTGATAAAAATTGAATAGGTAAAATTTAATTATCTCTTTTAAATAATTCAATTATTTATTAAGTATAAATTGTTATTTAAAATCAAATTTTTTTTGAAAAATCAAAATTATTTTTTTTTAATCTAAAAAGTATTAAATATGTTTGTGGATATTTTTTCGACGGCCGTCCCCGATCACATGAGCACTCGCTTCGCTCGTGCATGTCAATGTCGGCGGTCGTTGAATAATCATCCACACGGCCGTGCGATTTACAGGTTAAGTATGGTAGGTGTTTTCTGCACTAAGCTGCTCAACTGGAAGAACAGCTGATCATAGATAGCCGTCCACTGCCTAGATTAAAACGAAAGATTTATAATTGATTCGAAGCATCTCGCATTTTACGTATCTCGGCAGTGCACTTTCGACCAGGGATAAAGAAAAAAAGTATAGGTACGCAACACCAGCAGAAAGTAGAACACGCAGCGTAGAAACCTTCTATTTTCTGCCCTTGTCGCTAAATATAGTATTTTTATTGTTCGAAATTTCAACGTTTGATTAAATACTTTTAAAGAAATTGTTAGTATAAAATATTTTTAAAAAATTTTTAAACTCAAATATCTTTGGTTATAATAGTTAAAATTATAATTCAATATTCCTCTCAACAAGTTTAATAAGGAGTTTAAATTTCAAAAAAACTAATCAAATTCTCTATTAGAAAGTCACAGTTTTTTTTTTAAAGTTAAATTATTATATCTTTAGTTTGTTATTGGTTATTAAAGAAAATGTGTTCGCAATTTCTTTAATTTGTTTGTCAAAAAATGTTTAACTTATCGATTTGAAACTTGAATCACTTATTATATTTGGTTGAAAAAATATTAAATTAAAATTTCAGTTGATTATCTTCATTCGTTTCCGAGAAAAAAATATTTTTGAAAAGAAATGCATTTCTTTTCCACACGATAACAGTAGTAAAAATCAAGCAATCGTCTTGAAATTTGGCACAGAGATAGCTTTTGCATATCTTCGAACAGAGTTCGTTGAGCAAAAACTTCACCCATTACTACTAAAGATATTTGAGGCTAAAAATTATTTTTTTAAATTTTATATTAACGATTTCTAAGAGAGTATTTAGTCTATCGACTTGAAATTTAAATTACTTATTATATATTTGGTAGGTGCAATAATAGTACTGATTAAAGATAGATAAAAGAAAACTGTAGTTGTATCACAATTATCTATAGAAAAGTGCTTCGAAAGTGAAAAAAAATTTTTGTTTTTCCTTCTAACCCTCTTTAAACGAAACTTAAACTGACATCAAGTAAACTTAAATGGACATTTTTTCTATAGAAGAAACGATAAGAGCTTACAAAAGGTACAAACAGAGATAATGAATTGAATCTACCAGCAATTCTCCTTTAAAAAAATGGATTAAAGAAGCATTGGATATTTATGTATAAACATTTAATTAATACCATTATTTTTAGAAAGTAATACTTATTTTACGAGCGGTATTCATGTAAAAAATAATCGTTTACTTATAAATGCAAATTTTCGACGAAAGAACATCTAAGTTGGTATTTTACTCATTTTTTAGGCAAAAACAAGAAAGATAAAATAGTGAAATTACCGTCATTATTTTATAAATTTAATTAATATTATACTTCTTAATAAAATAAAAAGCCATACATATCAATCGAACCCACGATTTAGTTGATTGCATGAGTTTTTAGATTATATTAAACGGGCAAGGAATTCAAATCAATATCTTAACTTAATTTAACAGAAATACATCAAAATATTTTCTCGAAAGAAAGAGGGTATGACAGCTTGATAGTGCAATTATCATTCTTCCTTATAAAAGGAGAAACGCTACGTCTGTAAAATGAATAAAATTACAAACGTACAAGCATAATCTCATTTGAAGGGACTAAAGCCTTTCTATGTACGAAATAATATGAGACATAGGCATAATCCGCGTATAAAGACTTGATCCCAATTAAACTCGTTGTCTGTCAAACTAACACAATCTTAAGATTAAAATTTATGTGATTTGGATGATTTTAAAAATAGGAATAAGTAAGATTTGGTTGCAATAAAAAAATAACGAAAAACTAAAACTCGAAAATGTCTAGACAAATTTAATTTTTAGCAACAATAAAATAAAAAAATACAAAATAAAAACTGCTGTAAATTTATTGGTACGTAGCTTCGTCAAACTTAATTTACTCTATTCTTTTATTGATTTTCAATGCCAATATTTAAAATTTAAGATATAATTTTGTACGGATAGACTATGTATAGCATACAAACAGAAACTTTTTATAAACCTAATAACAATAATTTTAATAACTAAAATATTTTATAAATAAATAAATAAATTTTTTACATTTTTTAAACTACTTTCGTCTTACTTTTTGCTAACTTTACTTTCTTCATTTCATTTGGTTTGCAACTAATTTTTTTTTTCTAAATGAAAATAGTCGTTTATATTAAAAAAAAAAGTATGTACATGGAGAATCGTACAAACCATTATTTACACAGTACGAGCATGATAAAGAATTAAAAAAAAAGTTGGATTTAATTTGTATTAAACCAAGTGATCTAAAAAGTCCTCTTTGTATTTGAAACTAATTTAATTTTTAATGGTAGAATTCCATCAATTTTTTTTATATTGGCTTGAAAAATTACAAATGAAAAAACGGTATGGCAGTAATAAGGAATCCATTTTTTAAATTAATGTTTTTATTATTTAGATTGTTTAAAGAATTAAAATGTTATTCAATACTGCAAGTAGTTCTAAGAATAATGTTGATTTTATTATAGAAAGTAAAAAAATCGAATTACAACGAAATAAGGTAACACAGTATTTAAATTAACGACCTTACTCTTTTTACGCTTGACAGAACTGCTTCGAGTAAGGATCCGAAAGGAAAAAGAGTCTGTCTAATATTTCTAATACATCACGTATGTGTGTGTGCGTGTGTGCGCGCGTGTGTGTGTCAATGTATTGTAATAGTACCAATAATGTTTAAGGGTTTATAAAAATATATAAAAAAATCGATATCTGAATTTAGCGTTTCTCAAGTATATTACTTAGGCCAATACCTACCAATTACACTGTAGTTTTGAGCATTTCCTCAAATAACAAAATTGTGCCATTAAAAAATAATAACAGTTTTTAAATCAAATAACGCATACTAGTGTATTTACGTTTTTGATTATAAAAAATTCATTTTTAAGGCACGCTATTCAGATTTGTTGTTTTTTCGTCAGTAATAAGTGAGAAATTTAGAAAATGCGTATTAGTAAACGCTAAAATAGTTAAAACTAAAAAATCATGTTTAGTTAGATGTATGAACAAAATCGGTGATACTTGTTTGAGGATCTGCCATTCTGTTTATACGAGTAGCACAGCTTTTTAATATCATGGAAAAGTTTTGTCTTTGTAAATATTATCATAATACCAAAGCGTTAAAAGTCTCTGATGAACTCTAAAAAAGTGACAGTAAAAAATGTGCTTAAATTTGGGACAAAATTCGACTCCTACAATAAAATATATGTGGGACAACAAAGTTAAAAGTTCTAGAGATTTCTTCATACATATTGTAATGCTCACTTGTGAGTCATACACGAATAATTGTTGACAAGCTCGGCATTGGCTACTTAAAGCTGCTCGTCATGGGCGCACAAGTAAACAAACAGCGTGCGCAACGCCGTCCCATGCGGCAGATGAGAGCGAGAGCGAGAGAGAGAGAACATAGTCGTCGTATGTGGAAAATGCCATGACTGGGTGATTGCGAGCTGTCATCGCGACGCGCTCAGTCACTCCAGGATGGGCCACAACCGAAGCAAGATGAAATCGGTTGTGCAACCCACTCTATTGTGGACCACCGCTGTGTACAGTAGCTTTTGTGCACAAATAATCGTACCGTATCGCAAGTAGTTGATTCGTTGTAGTCGTGAGCATCTCGCGAGAGACTTTGATACCGCGCGTCATCCTCGACCGTGATCGACAACGCCGACGACATGAGGACCGTTAACCATAATCTCCAGAATCAACATCGGCTGTGGAAAGGGCCAGCGACCACCGTCGAAGTATGGGCTGGTAAGTGTGATCAGACTACGGCCTCTTGTACTCGCGTCGGAGTCTCTCTCTCATGTTCGCGTTTCTAACTCTAGTCGTCACCTAAAGCTTAGACAAATTATCGAAACGTGCTTTTATATTACCGAAACATGCTTGTATATTATTGAAACGTGTACTCCTCTCGAAACTGTTACTGAAACCTAGCCTTGTTGTGAAACCGCTCGCGACCACAGGTCTGCCTGGCTAGTAGCCCGTTATAGCAGAAAACCAGCGAAAATTTGACTGATTTTTATCATCATCATATACACACACATACTCGACTATTTATTGAATGATTTCATAACTGTCTTGTCTTTAATATACGTTTAAAAAATAAAAAAGGGAGAGAGAGAGAGAAAGAGAGAGAGAGAAAAAGAGAAACGGATATACTTATACATGTCAATATTTTTACTTAAAAAAAAAAAAAAAAAATGATTTTAGAGATAGTTTCTGACTTTATATTTCTATATTTCTATCATCAAAAAAACAATTATTATTATACAATTTCATATTATACATAAAATGAACATATCTTTTTAAATTTTAATCCATTATTTTATATTTTACAAAAAGAAAATGGAGATAATCTTATTTTTTAAATGTTAATTATAATTGTATGCATTTGTTAAATAAGTGTAAAATATTAATCAAAAATATTCTCTAAGACTATTAATTAATTTATTTACTCTCGTTATTGTACAAAAACTCAAAATTTGCTTTTTTTATAAAATAATTTTTTTCTCAAAAGAAATGAAATTTCGTCGTTTAATAAGATGAATTTTACTTAAGGCGGTGTTACACTTATCAATTCTGAAAAAAATCAATATTTTTTTTATTTGATTTTTCGATTCTGTATATTATTCTTAACTTGTAAAAAAAGGTTGAGTGACATATTTGCGAAATTCTCCAAGATATGAGCAAAAATGTCAATAAACTTCTATAGAAAGGTGCCGCCAGTATCTACGGATTTGGGTCTTATCACGCGAGCCACATCAAGATCTAATTTCTTACAACCAATTTTACGGTTAAAGAAAAAAACGTAATATCTTAAAATGTTAATTTAAAATTCATAAAAATTTTTTAATTAATTTTTTATATGAGAAAATATGTTAACTAATTTAATATTTATATATTTTATACATACCGACATAATCTAAACACATATAAAAATTTTAAATGAAATTCGGAAACTCAAATCGCACGTTCAGCTAGTAAAAAGTATGAAAAACGTCGCTGCAAAGCGCCACGAAACATTGTCATGCACCATGATCGTTGCCTCACAGCGTCAGCTGTCATGAATGCTGGCAACAAAGATAGACCTAAATAGAAACGCAGATCCCCAAGAGGTGAAGTGTCGCCGCTTTAAACATGAGTTATCACCCGGACCACCAGGCGGTGGTAGCGACATTAAAAAAAAATTATGAGCCAAATATTTGTATATAGATGGGACGTCAGAATTTTTTTTTCAAATGAATATTTATTACTTAATTTATTTTAGTTGATTTTCGAGTTTACATAGCCTGTATGGTATACAGATAAGATATTTTTATATTTATTGCTGTATAACTAATAAACAAGAATATTATATTTGCGGATTAAAATTAATAAAAATTTATACATTAAATGTTCTTTCTTAGATAATGTAGATATTTAAAGTGTTTTGTAATTATTTCAGGACCTCAGTTTTATCTTTTTTATTATATTTACTTGTATACTTTTTTAAAAAGCATGCATTGTACATTTACATTCATATTAGTAAAAGTAATTAGAAAAATATTTTAATAAGTATACAATAATAAAAAAAGATCTAATTTTTATATTTTAATTTTGAATTAAAAAATGGAATACATTGTAACGTTGTACTTTTGCAACTCCCTATACAGCCCTACAACTTATTTATGGGGCAGGATCCGGAGGCTGATTGCTCCGATCGCCACGGAGTCAGTGGGAGGCCGACTCCTACGCTGAGGGAAGTAGGGACAAGGTTTTACACATACAATCACACTCACGACTTCTCACTAACTATCTCTCAATTTATTCATATAAAATCACAATATATCCCGACAATTAACAACGTAACGTGTGGCTTTATGCCGCGCGCGATAGTGCGCAGCCTCACTATCGAAGCCTAGAGACTCCGCTCGTTATCAGGTGTGCACGTCCATGCTCCAGCCGATTGCTCGGCGGCTCAATGGACAGCACAGCCCGCTCTCGAAGGCAAGAGGGAACGCCGGGGCCAGCCGATTTCTCGGCCGCTCGACGGCGCGTCACCTCTCGCTCTCTTTCTATTCGCGGCGGTGGCCTCATGGCCGGAAAGATACTTACTCGCCTGCGTCTCTCGGAGACGTCGCCGGTTGGTGGCCTCAGCACTGCCTGCCGTTGGCGTCAGGGCGTCCCCCGAGCTTGCTCATGTTGGGGGCTACATGGTGGCTATCACGAGGACCATGGCGAAGATGGTGCCGACTTGCTGACGGTGGCTGATGGTCGTGCCGGCGATGGAGGCGAGACTTCTACCTTCTCCGTCTCCGCAGGTCCACACTGGTGATTCAACTAAGCGACTTCACTCAGCCGCAGCTCTGGCTGATCTTCCTTACTCAGCCGCGGCCCTGGCTGAACTGAACTCAGCCGCGGCTATCGCTGAACTCTCTCTAGTCCTCTTTCTCTCTCTCAACGTTGATTCATTATCATCGATGATACTTATCAATATTCGTCGCTTACGTTCCACTGCGTTGCCGAATCCTCAAATCAAAACATACACACAGCCGTGTTAGTGCGTACAATATTTGTAAACACGCACGAGCTATGGCCAAGGCAGGCACTGCGAGGCTAGACTCGACGAGAATACCGCCTCAGCGAAATCCTCGTCACAACATTTACAAAGCGGGAACGGATATACGCGATCGACTTTTGTGAGTCTTGTGTTTCCCGCCACTTCATTAGTGTTAACAGCCGTGTTCTACCCTGCATTGCTTTTTTCGCTATCATGCCTCATTTTGCGAGTAAAGTTATTAGTTATTACCTTCGTTATGTATTAATATAATATTCGTACAATTAAGTTTCAATAGTTCATTAGTATATCATAATTTCATAAATATCAACAACTGTACGTGCATCCCGCCTTTTTTTTTTTTTTTTTTTTTTTTTTTATTGGATTCTGTCTGCGAGTGTTGTTTCTGGAGTGTATGTTTTAGTATAAGCTTGACTGTATTATATTGTATGTATATTAATAGTTACTAACTAAGTAGTAACTTGCTCTAACTAGTTCATGAGTTATTATTAAGTATCCAGTAAAATTCCAGCATTTAATTGCAGTGCTTTTAAGGGCTGCAATAGTTCTAAGAAACAGGATCCGTCGTTGACGTTTCACTGTTTTCCTTTAAAATCTGGAGGGCACATGTAAGCATATACTTAAGGGGTAACACCACTCTAGGATTTTCAAAAAATCGAAAATTTTTTTTTTTGTTTAAACTATACTTTAAACC
>JAWWEQ010045904.1:0-16721 GCA_035583055.1 Torymus tubicola | reverse complement strand
ATCAAAAAAATTATTATTCTGCAACTTTGTCATTCTGGTTGGAACTAGGCTTAAACAATTCAGTTGGAAAATAACAAATTTATGGACTTCGAAAAGAAGTTACTCTTTTTAGTGAAAATTGGGCTATAAACTGGAAAATTAGGTGTGAAAAAACGATCATAGTTCCTGCGAGAGCTGTTCATGAGTAGAAGTTGGATAGAAAATTTTTTATGACCCGAGCTGACCGTTAAAACGTTGTTTCGAGAAAAGCGCGTTCAAAGTTTTAATAACAGATTTGTCATTAAAAAATCATACTTACATTAATCCTCTATCTCTGGTACGCACAATAAATATTCAACTTCTTCGTAGTCCTCATTTTTAGCCACTTTTTCTGATCTGCTACTTATTCTGGCAATTTTGAAAGTATACGCTGCGTCCTTCTCCACCTTCGAAATCCGAGAGCTGTTGTACTGATTGGCGTAAGCCATAGCGTACTATCCAATTATGACTCCCATGGTCTCCATGATTTTCAACATAGGAAAAATTCTTCGTTGGAAGTACATGCGGCTATCCATGCAGTAATTTCAAGAGTTTTATAGCCTACAAAAATTTGTTTGGGTGCTAAACTTCACACGCAAGGGTTGAAAGCCTCGTTCTTGTTCTGCGTGTTACTGCCTAACATCTTTTCAAAAGATCATTCGATAAAAGTTCTGCGTAAATAGGCTTTAAAATATTCGCAGTAGTCTTATCAAAAGCAGGGAGATGTACAAAAGTATGTATTTCATTTTCGACTTTGCATTTTTGATAATTAAGCCATGAATCCAGACCCTCAAGTCAAAAGGAATGCTGCAAATTTTCATCCGTGGAAAGCAAATGATATTATGTTGCCTACATAGCCTTCTTCATTTCTTTAACTGAATTTTCGTTTTTCGTAATTGCTAACCGAAAAAAGATAAAAGTCTATGTAAGATATTTAGAAATTTTGCTTCGGTTTTGAGCAAAAAAATAATCAAAATTCTGAATTTAATGAAGAAATTTTATCTATATTGAAGGATTTTTTTGCTCAACAACGAAGCAAAATTTCTAAATATCTTACATAGACATTTTTTCTTCTAAGTTTTCGTAGAATTTAACTGTGTGTTTTTCAGACCTGTATAAGACATTTTTTTTTAAATCAAAACCTAAATGAATTTTTTTAGGTTATAAAATGATCGAATACCATTCTGGGATTTATACAGATACTTCGTACAATAAAAAGGTATCTCTATGAATTTTTCGGTGGAGATATCTTGGAGCGGTTTTTTTCTTTCTGAATTTTAATGTTTCATTTGGAGGTATGTGAGTGACAGTGTACACATACAGTTTTGAAAATATTTTTATTAAAAAGCTGAGAAAATTTTACAAAAAAAAATTATTCTTGTGTCTATCGCGAAATGTCTTCCCTGAGGAGTTATAAATTAATGAAAATCAGATAAAAATGCAAAAACTCATAAAAATTCAGTTTTTGACCTCTTACATCTCCAAACTATAGGTCAAAAAAATCTGAAAAAATTCATTGCAGTTCAAAATATTTAGTAGAAAGTATAAAAAAATTTTTAGCGAAAAAAAAATTTTTCATCTGCCACATGACAGAGAACCGGCCATATAAACATCTGTAACTACTTTCTGGAATTTCCGGGGATTTTCTTAGGGTGTCATCTACAATGCGAGCTATTCCGTACTTTGGAAAAACATTATAATATTTATTAAGAAATATTATAGAATGATCCTGACTAAAGAAATAATCTGCCGATTGCAAAATGACCTTAATGGAGCCTAGAAGCTTGCGATATGTATAGAATTTTCTGGCAACGTCCCAGAACAAAGCAAAAAGCCTAGAAGCTTGCGTTACGCATATGAATTCGTCCGCAATAGTAGTGTTTTAGATAAATATCTAACCTTCCTATTAGGTACCTCCGTCAATTTTCAATTGATTTGGTCGTACTAAAAGTGAAAATCGATTATCTTTTAAACGAGGAAACAGGCATTTCAAGTTCATCGAAAAGGTAACTAATTAACAATTCTAGAAGTTGTCAAAGTTGATAGGTTTAAAAAATGATTAAGCCCGCCGTATATTTATTCTCCTCTTATCTTAGCCTCCTTTTATCCTTTAAGCACACGACGGGATACAAAATCCCCCAAGCAAAAATTTTCATCCTCCAAAATTTAAATAGTTTTGTCCGCCTTCTTGGATCGGTCAACTTTGATCGACCATCCTGGATCAGCCATGTTGTTTCGGCTATCTTCTATCGGCTATGATTTTTTGGCCATCTCAGATCGGCCATCTTGGATCGGCCATAGTTAATTTCACAATTGAGGGGCAGTGAGGAAGGATGAGAGGAGATGAGGTGGTTGAGGGGCGATAAGGGGTGATGAGGGGACAGAGAGGGATGAGGGTGAATAATGAGAGGCTTTGAAGAATTTAAAAATACAGAGATCTAGATGGATTTTAACCGTATGTTGAGGGGGAATGAGGGGGGATGATTATGGAGGGATGAGGGGTGTGTCATTAGCAGAATTTTTCTTATAATTAGGTAATATACCATAGCCTTGCTCGCTCCGCATGCCACCCTCCCCCCATTTTTCAAACTAATTGGATGACAAGCCATCTTAAATTCTCAAATCTAACATTGGATTCGTGATCAGCCCCAAATAAACCTCAAGTAAAAATTTTCCTCCCCCAAAATTTAAATAGTGTTATCCTCCATCTTAGATTGTCATTTGGGATTCAATATTTTGAATTTAGCAAATCTGACAACAGATTCGTGATCAACGACTCCGAAGATCCATAATTAAAAATGTCCATCCATAGTCTGAAAGATTTTAATTGTGTTTTCCGCCATTTTGGATTGGCCAGCTTTGGTCGGCCATCTTGGATCAGCTATCTTGAAATGGCCATGTGGTTTCGGCTATCTTGGATCAGCCATCCTGGATTAGCCATTTTGGACCGGAAATCTGGGATCGGCCATCTTGGACTGGCCATGTTTTGTCGGCGATCATGGAACAGCTATCTTGGAACGGCCATTTGGGGTCGACCATCTTGGATTGGTCACTGTTAATTTTTTAATTGAGAGGCAGTAAGGGTGATGACGGGGGATGAGGAGGACGGTGAGGAGGGTTTAGGAGAGACTTGCATAAAATATGGTAGCGAAGTTAAACAAGAAAGAAAGTTTAATAATTTTGTTTAACATAATAGCAATCCTACCAAATTATTTTTAGAGTTTGTAATAGTCCTTTTAACTCAGAGATAAGAAATCATAAATAATTAAACTCATGTAATGAATTTCGTAATTACTTGGTGATAAATTACCTTTCCGAATCTTTTGTTGTTCCCTCAATAGTAGAGCTGCTGTGTTCCATGGGTAAAGTACAATTATTTCTGACGTTATTTGCTGTTGTTTCTTCAGTGGTAGATCTATCATCTTCTTGGCAAAATGAGCATGTACTCACTTCCTATTATAATAAAAAATTATATTATTTACTGACTTTTAACTTTTTAAAATAACATGATAAGATAAAATAATAAGGTGATATTACGCGAAAAAATTATTTAAATTTAATTATCTTGAGTTTTACTAGATAATTGGAATTAATTCTCAACGCTGTGATGATACTTCTAGAGGGTGAATGAGTATAATCATGTAAGAGTGTGCAAGTGAAGAGTGTGCCGGACATAAATACTTAAATCAATTTTATTTTGTTCATTCATTGTTGGAAGGCATTCTATAATATATCAATAAAAATTACTGAATCGTGTACAACCTGCCCCGAAATTGATACACGAACACAAGGGAATCAGATAGAGCGTAAAAATCTAAAAAAATTCCTTTTCGAAGTTATTGGGTTTAACAATATTTACAGCATTATTGGTAACTGAAGATTAATCTGTAACTGCCAATAAGCCTCGGCGGCACGAAGCAAGGTCTAAAAGTAGGCGGAGCCATTATTTAATATTAATATTTAATCATCTATGTAGAACCTCAAGTCTTTAATCCTTGGTAAATAAATATCAATATAAAATATTAGCTCCGCCTATTTTCCTATCACGCATCGCGCCGACAATATTCATTAGCAGTTACATGTTAATCTAAGTTGAATTACAAGTCGAACCAGGATACGTGAATAGGAAGCTTGGTATAGGTGTTAGGTGATAGGTGATAGTAACAGTAATTCCACTAAACCAATTTAATAAATAAATATTTATTATTAACTAATTTACGATAAAAATAAAAAAATGCTCTTAGTTATTGCAGTTTTGATTTTTGCACAAGTACGCCTTCTAGGATCGGGTGGGGGTGTTCGACAACGGCGTTATAAGGTGGAGCAAATCGCGCTGCTCTGTTACTAGTCGCTATTTGACACTTTTCCGCAATCGAAAGCTTATACACCGTTTCAGTTAACACCGGTGGCAATGCCAGTTTTGTCAAAGTCCGTACAGATTATTATTAAGGATGAAAGCTGAACCGGAGGCTGATTTCGGTAGGAATGAATGAATAAAAACAGAACTTGGATTTTTAGGAGTATCCATCACGTAATTAGGAATTTGAACGTTCGGGTGGTCGGTATTCTGTTTGAGTGACATATTTGGAAAATTCATGAAGATATAAGCGAAAATATCAATAAATTCTATAGAAATGTGCCGCCAGTTTCTTCCGATTTGGGTTCGATTACTCAAAGGAAAGCCACATCAAGAACCAATTTCTTACAAACGCTTTTACGGTTAAAGAAAAAAACGTAATATTTAAAAATGTTAATTTAAAATTTATAAAAATAATTTTTTAATTAATTATTTAACAAAAAAAATACTATGAAAGAAGCGTTTCGGCTACACATTAAACTAAGAAAATATGTTAACTAATTTAATGATTATATATTTTATTCATACATACATAATCTAAACACATATAAAAATTTTAAATGCGATTCGCAAACTGAAATCGCGCGCTCAGCTGATAAAAAGTGTGAAAGATGCCGCTGCAAGGCGCCACGAAACATTGTCATACGCCATAATCGCTGCCTCGCAGTGTCAGCTGTCAGTGTCATTGCTCTGCGCGCCCACATGTTTTTAATTTGGATTTGCTAAAGGTTAGTTTCACTGACATAGACATTAGACAGTCACTCAAGTAAAGTTATACCTTTCCTTCGCCGAAAACTTCAACAAATTGGATGTTAGATAAGTATCAATTATTTGAATAAAATTTAAATTTCTAAAAAGCATAGATACTTTGTGAAGCTTTCTTTTTCAGATTTGCTCTGAGATGAAATGAGATGATCGGCTCGCATACGTCCGAGTGCACGATATCTCCTACTTCGCTTATTCTCTTCGAGGCCTTGGGGAAGGGCTGACAATGCATCTTGCCTTGCAGACATACCTCGCACTCGAAATCTTCGTTGATGTTCTTGACCGCGATTCCTTTCGGGCTGCCTTTCTTTATAGCGTCGCGTAAATATTGCACGTTTAGATGTCCTAGGAGAACGTGCCAATCTTCGAGAGCTTTCTTCCTGGACGAATGTTTATTCGTACTCTCGTTTTCGGCGCTCTTGCAACGCTCGTCGGGCTTCCCCTGGAGATAGTATAAGTTGTGGACTCGATTTGCTGTAAGTGCCACCTTCCCTTGTTTGTCAGTGACCTCAGCGTCCGTCATCTTACTGTTGGATGCGAGGTTAGTGCATAGATCCGGTATGTGTAGCGCTTCTTGGAAATCTACGGACATCGGCTGGGCGTTTACCTCGAGCGTCGTGGATACCCGTCCTCTTCCCTTGATGCTTGTGCTTACCGTGTTAGCGAGATTGACCTTGTTGCTTCCCTCTCTCGTGATTCGCGCAAAAGCGTCTTCATTCTCGCACATGTGAGACGTGCACCCACTGTCGAGGCACCACGATTCAGGTCGCTCGTGTTCCGCTTGAGACGCGACATCCACTTGCGCATACATCGACACGTTTACTCCGTTCTTTGTCGCTTGCTCGCTCGACCGCTTTTGGCAATTTCGCGCCCGATGTCCTATCGCGTCGCAGCCGAAGCATTTCATTTTCGCATCGCTCCTAGCGTTTCCGCTCAATTCCTTTTGGTCTGACCGAACGTCCTTCTTAGCGTTTCTTTTCGGGAACTTCCGACCGCCAGCGCGTTTTGCGTCTCGCTTCGATTCACGGCCCTTCGCGTATCACTCTCTTCCGCGATTTTTATGCGCAGAATCTCTGCCGTGAGTAGTTCGTCCCGTGACGTCATCGCGCACCTGAAATTTTCGTAGCTTTCGGGGAGGCTTCTTACAATTAGTAGGATAGTCGACAGTAGGTCCGGGTGGTTGTCTACCTCCATTTCCGCCAGTTTCTCAACTATGTTGGGGAACTTACGGGTGTGTTCTCGCGCGTCGTCTCCTTCCTACATCGTTGTCGACATTAGCTAATTTATCAACGTCGCCTTTCGTGCCAGTGCCTTCGACTGGTAGAATCTTTCTAGGTTGCTCCAGATCTCGGCCGCTGTACCGCACCCCACACTTGGCGTATTTCTGAAGGGCTTATGGCAAGGATGATGTCTGACTGAACCTTCAAGTCTGCCGCAATCCATGCATTGCGTTCGTTCTCTTTATCTTCTAATGGCTGTGCGATCGCGCCGCTTACGTATCCCCACGAGTCGTTCTTTATGAGTACCGCATGCATCTGAATCTTCCAGGTGTCATAGTTCTCCTTTACTAGAACTTCGAACTTCACTCCCGCTGTGTTCATCTTAATGTATTTCGAATTCTTAGGTTCCGACGTGAGAGTTTTGAGAAAAGATGGCCGATCTAGCACTGAACGCAGAGGGAGGGAGATAACCTCACTTTTCCTCACTCGCTTCCCGTATACCTTACGTACCTGGGCCCATAACCTGTCGCCGTGGTTGATGGGAAGCGCAAAAATAAAGGAGAAACACTATTGTAATGTGAAAATACAGTAGATTTATTGATAAGGCATATTTCCAGCGGTACTTCAAGAGCAGGCGGTTGCGGCCATGCTGGCCGTTCGGGTGCGCGACAGAGAGTGCGCGTGGACGCGTACGCGCGCGGGACACAAGAGGGGGCGACCGACGCGTACGTATCGGGGAGACGTATCGCACTATACCAACAAAATATTTTATCCCGAAAATGGGTTCGCCATATTGGATCCGCCATATTGAATTTTGCAATTCTGACATCAGAATCCTAATCTCCGACCCCGAAAACCTCTATATACAAAGTTTTATCCTAACCGGCAATGAAAACACGAATTTAACCTAAAATAGTCGCATATTGGATCCGCCATTTTGAATCTTGCAATTCTGACATCAGTACCGTAATCTCCGACCTCGAAAACCCAACCCAACCCCTATATACAAAGTTTTATCCTAACCGACAATAGAACCACGAATTTCACCTAAAATAGTCGCCATATTGGATCCGCCATCTTGAATTTTGTAATTCTGACTTCAGATTCGTAATCTCCGACCCCGAAAACCACTTAGAAATAGATTTTGATGATTCTAAGTCTAACAGTAATTCCAAAGCCGATTTTTTTATAAAAAAATTGCGATTTTCTTGCCCTTTTTGTTTATTATAAAAAAATGGCAATTCAAAAGTATAATTTTGTATTGGTATATATTTATTGACATCTCAGGCAGCTACAAAAGCAAAAAACCCCATGTAAAACTTTAATTTTTAGCGGTATATACACAAAATCCCGATTTAGATCGGATAGTAAGTATACTTACTACCGCGCCGCAAAGGGTTAAGATGTTTTTATGAATTTTAAGCAGTTTTTGGCTGAAAGAAATTATTTACTCAAATAATTTTGATACTTACAACTCTTCAGCCCTAAACTATATAAAATACTAAATTTTGAAAAGTCCATATATCGGGATAAAGTATGTCTAGAATTTCAATTTTTGGCTTATTTTATCATAAATTTAACATACTTTAAGTATGTTAGTTCAAAATTTTATTAATAATTCAAATTTCTTTTTTACAGATCATTTTAATGGGCGGAATTTAAAGGTGTCATCCCCCCTTAACAACTTACTATTGCCTGTGCGGTTTGGCAGCTTAAGCCCGTACGTGGTGGTACAGACCAATGGTAAGCCATGTCTTTTCTTTTAATATTAATACAGCTTCATTTACAATATTAAATAAGAATAAGTATTTATATGTTTCAGGAAGGGAGTAAAATTTAATATCCAAGAAGTGATTCTTTTTAAAGATTTCAGAGATTTTGCTTTCAAGGCTTATTTCTGAAAATCTAATATTTTGAACGTTAGCATTACTTCTTTTCGAGACTAGTTGATGGAATTTGATGTGATACAGTACAAATCACCTGTTATATATACACTATGTTATGGAGCTTTACATTTTTAGAATTTTTTGATGGAGTATATTTTTTTTAAACCAATAAAATTGTTAAAATTAAAAACTAAAACATGGTTTTATTACACAAAAAACATACTACTGAAAAAAATTCAGAGCTTTATACCATAGTTGGGTGTATATCAAATTATTTGCAATATACAATATACTTTATAAAAATCTATCAACAAGTCTAAAAAAAAAGTAATGCCCAAGTTTTTTTCTATGAAGGACTGTATTTTAGGATGAAAAGGATCAAAGGATCTCTATTTTTGTAATAGTGTCAAGAAATAGTTATATTTATAGTATATTATATTTTCTTGGGCATAATAATATTTTATTTCATTTATTTAGGTTATTATAGCCTCAAAGGCCTATAGGTGTACGATTCTCTTAAAATAAATAACCAAGGTTGAGCCACACATCAGAATTCAGTCTTATTACTATCTTTATTACCAGGATGAACCGTGCGGCTTTCGACTGTACAAATACTCTCTGTTATATCCCGTGGCTAAATGAGTAGAATTATGTAGAATTTTTACAAATCAACCAAAAAAATATTTACATTGCCAGCAACCAACAGTTTGGCGCGGTTAGTCTTGACTGAGTGAAGGGTTTTTTGCGTCATTTTGTGTGATCGGTTAGATGTTGAATTGCCTTGTGACAAATTGAGAGGTAAGTATGGATACATATAGTTTTGATGTCTAAGCCTTTGATAAATTTATTCGAAATTTGGTAAACAAAAGGTTTCCAAGATATGGTACGATCAAGCATTATACCGATACTTTTTACCGACTCCGCAAAAGGAGCGAAAATTTTCAATTCAAGAGTAACAATCAATCTTAGTTTGCCTACACGCTAAGGGGGTTAGTGCGATATGCGGTTTTCTTAAGAATTCCCTCAAATTTAAAAAACAATACAATTAAAACCATCATACGTAACATATTAAAAGTTCAAAAGGCCTAGCTTCACCGAAACTGAGATATGGCTTGTCAAAGTTTCGAATTTTAACACGGCGACTTATGGAAGAGGTCGTTGCCGACTGTGAAAAAACTAACATTTTGTTCAATAACTCGATAACTTTTCTTAAGAATCTCCTAAAAATTAAAAATATTGTTAATGACTACAATTAAAAGAACATACCGAAGTTTCCGGAAACCTAGCTTCACCGTTTTTGAGATACAGTAGTTTAAAGTACGTAACCTCGGTCTAAATGACGCCGCGCGTTTCTTTGTGTGAGTGTAAACAAATGAAGGCGCGCCGTGTATGTGTGTACACAGATGATGCGGCTTCAGGTGTATGTATACACAAATGGAACGGCACTGTATGTGCGTGTACAGTCACGCGTAAAATTTGGAGAGTGGGAGTTAGCAGAGGATATGCAGCGCGTGTGGATCTAACCCACTTTACTTTTGACTCTTACATTACCACACTAACCTCCTTAACTATGCATTTGGACTTATAAAAGATTGTTTGCATCTTGCCTGGGTTTAGTTGGAGATTATATTCTGTGGCCCTACCAGAAACAGCTCGAGCTGCGGTGAATAGATGACTTATCCTCATCTCTAGCTGGTCGTATGGCATGTGTAAATAAATTTGTAAATTGTCAAAGTCAAGTATGTAGTTTAAGTTGGTTGTGTCGAAAATATGTTACACATTATTGATGTTCATATGTAAAGTTAGAACAGAAATGGTCCAAGCCCTGTGGAACACCAAGATTGGTTGTTACTCAATCGTAAAAGTCGTTCTTGTATATGGTTTGTTGTTTTCGATTTAGCAAGTACAGGTGTATCTAGCAGAGGGTCATTTGTGAGAGACCCATGCTGCTCAGTTTGCCTAACAGTGTCATTGGTGAAATCATATCGAACGCTTTGCTAAAGTCAAACAGAAAAGTGGCAGTCACCACTTTTTTACAATAATGGTACTTCAGTGCCGTCAAAATCCAGTTTGAAATGAATTAAGGATGCTTTTACTAACAATATATTCTAATAATTGCTCGTCAACCAGTTTCTCTAAGATCTTAGAGAGAAAGCAGAATAATGCAATTGTGTGAGTGTTGGAAGCAGTTGAGGGTGCAGATTTCTCTTTTAAAGGCAATAATTGTGCTTTCTTTCAAAATCTCGAGAACAGTCCGTTCTTAGGCAACGTGTAAATATGCTGACAAGATGGGGGTTATAGTGGAGAGAACTTTTTCAATAACACTTTGGCAAATGCCGTTCTTCTCCTTGTCCTATGAGGTAAAATAATAATTTTAATATTACAAAGTATAAAAAATAAGTCGAACAATCAACTACTGGTTGAAAAGTATCAAATAGAAGTTTCTGGTTTAGAGAGTGTCAAGAACTCCGTTACAATTCAACCAGGCCCCAGCGGATCCTGTAGTATCTGAATCTCTACCAGAATGACCATAAAATCGCGAATATATCTGTTACATAAAAAACTCAATTCGTGTATTTAAATTAGAGACAATATTATTTTATTTAAAGAAATTATATTTCACGATACAGGAAAAAGAAGTGTTTACGAGAGCACGAAAAAATCACGTCTTATTCAACCAGCGATGCCAAATCTAAACTCCTCGACCCAAAAACAATGAAGCTTCATACAACAGTCTCGTTGCTATGCAACCGCTGCGCCCTTCTCACCTCCTTCTCTCTCACTCTTTCTCTCTATTTCTCTATATACGGCCCCGAAGAGAAATCAACTTTTCGTGCTCGTGGCGTACGGTCACGAAAACTACCTCCTGTAGTTACGCACCGTAGCAGTTGCAGCGGTCAACCGAAAGACATTTATTTACTTAAATATAAAACAGTTATTTAATAAAACTGGAACTCGTAAACACTTTAACAAAAACTGTACATTATGAATGTTTATTACAACTCTTCCCCTCAGTGCAAAACTTAAGCATTTTGCACTTCACAATCGCATAACTTTATTAAATACACTGTAAGAAGTATTGAACTTGCGTTTCAAAATATGCACAATGTATATCTATATATATATGGAAGTTTTCTAACAGAGTAACGTATACCTGCCTGTAGCCGTACGTAGTTCGACCACTCGAACTTGGCTGCCTTTACCTGCGAAAACATTTTCTATTACTGCTTTTCGCCATATATTTGTCGGAGATTGCGGATCGATTATAAGAACAATATCACCGACTTTATAAGGATTTTCCTTCTCTGTCCACGAGGCAATAAAAGAGGTACATACTATTGTAGCCATCGTTTCCAAAACGCATCGGCGAGATGCTGAAATATACCCCATTATTTTCTATGATTAAATGTACGCGGATCAAAGGTTTTGAAACTAATTTCGCCTGACGAAGTTCTAATCAGGAAGTGATTTGGTGTCAACGTTTCGTCGTCTTCCGGATCTACGGATATTTTAATGATAGGGCGAGAATTGACGGTATATTCTACTTCTGCAAGAACGGCGATAAGTACCTCTTCACGAGGAACCTGGCTTTTCAGAATTGTGTAAAGAGCGGACTTGACTGTGCGAATGAGACGTTCCCAAACTCCTTCCATGTGAGGCGCTCCTGGAGGATTAAAAGACCACTGAATACGCTTGTTTACACCATAATTTTGTAGGTCATCAATATTTGATGAGCAAGCTCTAGCAAGCTATTCAAAATAGTTTGTTTATTTCCTTATTTGCGCCTCGAAAATTTGTACCATTATAGCTGTACATGAAGTTGGGAAAGCCTCTTCTTGCAGATAAGATTTTACTAACATAGGCCCGAAATAATCTACTCCAGAATTTGTGAACGGTCGCTGTTTAAAAGCTAAACGACTAGACGGCAAAACTGACATTAGGGGATTAGCGGGACAAGCGCATAGTTTTTTACAAATTACACACTTAAATAAAATCGAATGCAAAGTGCTGCGTAAACCTAATATCCAGAATTTTAGACGTATTTCATTTATAACAGTATCGAAATTAGCATGATCAAATTTTTCATGGTAGTATTTTATAAGTAAACAAGTCACATAATGATGGCTATCTAAAATTATCGGACAATTATCAAAAAGTTTTTTAGGAAAATTGCACAACCTACCATCTGAATTTGACGTATCCACACTCTCTCCGCCGATTCTAGGTTTTCTACAAATATCTCTCCATTACTTCTCTTTTTCCATAGATCAATAATATTCAGAATTCGAGCAGTTGCTCTTAGTAAACGAAGCTCAGATGAGAATCGATTAATGATTGGAAGACAGTCATTATTTTATTTTTCATAATTTGTCACAACGAAAATAGAGCAAACTGACGAATCGAGTGATAATATTACCCTATCATTGCACACAAATTTCGTAATCGGCCAATTTGAAACTGGATCATGTAAAGAATCGGGACCTTTAAACCATCTACTGTCCGATTCAAGAGCAGAATTAGCTTTCCTAGTAGCGTCGTCTGCGGGATTCAGAAGCGACGGTATCCACTTCCATTCTCCGGTATTAGAGTACTGGCGGATCTCACTTAAACGATGCGCGACGAAAACTGGTTGATTTAGCGGATCGAGACGTAACCAATGAAAAACCGGACTAGAGTCTGTCCAAAAATATCTGTGTTTGATAGGGAAATTATGCTCTTGCTCGATAGATGTTGCAAGCCTACTAGCAAGTAAAGCTGCTTGTAACTCTAGACGTGGAATAGACAGTGGCTTGACTGGTGTAGTAAGCCACTGCGTAACGTTATGTATGTTTCCAGCAGATAATCGCGAAAATAGAATCCCGAAATCCGGCATTCTCTTACTTTTCTTAAATTCATAATCCATCACTTCCAGCATTCCAAGAATTAAACTAGTCATCTTTCAATTTTTCATCCCACTTTATTCCGCTTATCCATATTTCTTGCATTATTATTCGCGACTATATTGTATTAGGAGCCAACAAACCTAAAGGATCAAAAATTGACATTATTATCTCTAAAAATTCGCGTTTTATTGATCTCTCAAGACCGTGTAGTAAAGTATTTGAAATATGTTTTATATCGATTTTAAAACTCAACTCATCCGAGTCTGTATTTCAGCATAACCCCAAAACCTTCCCTCTATCTAAGCTTACATCGATCCGAGTGTCTCCTAATTTCGCCGGACAAGTCGCTGCTAGGACTACTTTTCTATTACTGCTCGCCTAGCCATGCATTAAAAAACCTGCGGCTTCATTTATTTCAATTACGTCACGTACTAAAGTAACGGCTTCTTTTTCCGTATCGACACTAGTATTAAAGTCATCCATGTAGCAATCATTACGTAAAATCTTTGCCGTTACTGATTTTGTATTCGCGAATCCGGGATTTCGCCCCGAATAACACAGTCTTCATCGCGCAAACTCGAGGTTCTCCAACATGATCTTTACCGCGCCAATAAAATCTCTGACTTTCTCGATCTCGAGAGTTTAATTTTATTTTTAGAAACTTGTCCTTGATATCTCCCTGAATGCCAATCCGACCTTCTCTAAAACGCATTAAAACACCGAATAGACATCTCAAAAAATCGGGCCCTGATAATAACTGATCGTTTAAACTTACTCCTGAACCTTAGCCGCAGCGTCGAATACTAATCTTAATTTTCCGGGCTTATTCGCGTGTTTGACACCAAAATGTGGTAAATACCATTGCCGAGTACCCTCGCTTTCGTTTGGCATTTCTATATCGTAACTACAGTCGAATAAACGATTCATTTCTTGATAATATAATGAAGCATATTCCGGATCACGATCTAATTTTCTCTCAAGAGTAAAAAGCCTTTTTTTGCATGGTCCCTACTGTCTGATATAAGCTCATTATCTCGTTTCCAGAGCAAACCCGTCTCCCATGTACTTCCTACACGTTTACTTTTATTTTCTAAAATATATAACGCCCAATTATCATCATTCTCGGGCCGTTTTTGATCATAAACACCTAACAAATCGAGATGGAAGTAATTTTTTATTATTTCATCCAATGATTTTATATCATTATCTGTTCGTTCTTCCGGTAAAAATAAATTATTATCGCATGTACAAGAATTGATTGTTTGCATCGATGATTTACCAGAATTCGAGTTTCGAACAGAGCCATGCACACATTAACCTAACTGCGTGCGTGAAATTGCAAAAGGGAAACTATCCAAATAAAAAAAGCTCTCGCGTGATAATAAGATCCCAGTTATCTTGACCTAATAAGATTTTTGGATCTGCGCACGTAAATGAGTTTTTTTTGTTGAATTCTACTCCACATTGAGCTACAGATTCCTTTGATAAAAACTGAGATGGAAGGGATAGGTTATCAACTGTGATAGCGTTTTTCATTTTATATCTTCCTGACGAGCTTTCAATTTCTATATTTAGCCTTTTACCGATTATCTCTACAGCTTTTTGATCATTAATCCCTTTTAATGATACGGAAAAGAAAACACCGCTCACACCAATCGAATGTGCAATTTCCCTATCAATTAACGTGATAGTTGAACCTTCATCAAGCATAGTAAAGGTATTAATTTTTGTCTGAGGGTCACACAAGCATACCAGAATTATTTTCAACAATACTCTGGATTTTAGTCAATCTTTCTTTTCCGACTCTTATAAAAGATTTTTCCGACTATCATCAGATTGCCAACAAATCGAGGAGCTTGCGAGTTTGACTTCGAAAATCGACCGCTATTTTTAAAAAAATGCATCGTGAAGTAATTTATGATGATGATCCCTACATTGGGTGCATGATTTTTTTTTTTATCGTTCATCGTGCTTCTGAACAATCTTGCGCGAAGTCGCTGCAATCAAAAACCATATGACCATCTTCATTACAAAGTACACAGTTAGAAATATTTACTTCATTTGACAAGGAAAATTGATCTTCCGCGCAAAATTTTTCATTGGAAGTTGTACAAATGAGGGCTAGATTATTTGAACACAATACGTGGTTTCCAGATTTCTCTTTATGCACATCAGTCGATGAAATCTGTACTAAATCTACTATACCTATTTTAGCATACCTCTCTGCTTCCGCATAACTTCACAAAATCATACACCATCAGGGTAAGTTTTTTTAGGAATTCTTTTAAAAAATCTCGATTAAGCAAGTAACCTATATCACCCATTGATTTAATATTGCGCTGTGTAGTCTTGTTGCAAAGGATACAATGTCTATCGCGCCCGTAACGAGATTAGGTAATTTTCTTATGCCAGCGACTAGCTTCTCCACAATCGCATTTTTATTACTGAAACGTAACTCTAACGTTTTTATAATAGAATCCGCGTCGTTTACTCCCGAAGCGAGAAGATTTTCTACTGTTGACTGTGCTTCGCCTTTTAACGCTGCAAACATTCGTTGTTCTGACGAAAGCTCATACGTTTGTTTGAATTGCATCCACTGTAATGGATCGGCGGTAAAGGTAGGTAAAGTCTTAGCTGACGTTAAACGGTTTACAAGTCGAGAATTGCTGTTAGTATACGACGCGTCTTTCACAGCATTTAAAGTCTGCTCGATTGCGTCTATGATTCTCGATGACGGGTCAGAATTTTGATCGGCTGGAATAAACGAACGCGAGGTCTGTGTCTCTTGTCGATGAGACGTAGATGCAATTAAATAACGTTCCGAATTATACAAACTTTTTCGTGGATGTCTAAGACTTTTGCTATCTGACTCACTCGAGCTTTCGTTCTTACTTTTGTTAATATTACCTTTATGATCTCTTTTACGTAATTGAGATGCTTTATACATATATTCACGCTGTTACCTAACAGAACCTAGAGGTGAAGAACTAGACAACGAAGAATCGTTGTCGTACTCTCGCTCTACTGGTTTATTTAACTGACGTGGTCGAAACGGCTGATGAAACCAAACGCGAGACGCTCGTGATTGATGCCCGCTGAACTACTGCTGAGGTGGTAACGAAAGCTCATCGGATTCTAATGTAAGTTCCGACTGTCGTTGAGTGTGAGGTGCCCGTGAACGGCGCTCCCGGTATCGCCGGGAAGGTTGATTTGTCAGCGGCAGAACTTCATCTGGTAGTTGTTGAGCGTGAGGCACTTGGACCGAACGTACAGTGGGGTCACGAGCAAAAAAAGCGCCAAAATTCGTGCTTGCCTCGAAAAATGCATGAAAAAAAAATTTTTATGCATGAAAGCATTAGTATTAATTTTTAGTAATGTATGGGCAGTTCTCTGGTGAATCGAGAGGTCAAAAATTTTTTTTCTTTTAAATACACATAAATCGCTTCGTAACCATCCCATATGTTATCCTGAATTTTTTCAGATTTTTTTACTTCTAGTTTTTTAGTGACAGAGGATCACAGTTGGTGATTTTAGCATTTTCTGCATTTTTGACCGATTTTGATTAATTTATAACTCCTCAGGGAAGCATTTT
>JAWWEQ010045893.1:0-16721 GCA_035583055.1 Torymus tubicola | reverse complement strand
GCGCATACTTTTCGGTCACTCGCCTCGTTGCGGTGTTATGTGTACAAAAATGCAGCGTCGTTGGAATTCGTACTCGCATCCCGTTCAGAAAAATCACTGATGACGAAATTTAAAGAATACGTCTCCGGACGTAACACAAGAAGGTCGATATTCACCAAGTCGAATGCTCGGGAGTGATCAATGCTGATGGCTAAGGTGATTTTCTCCGCATTAATTGCACATTTCACATCATCTACAACACTAATCACTGCAGAATGAGTACTGTAATACTTTTGAAATCCAGACTGAAACTCGTCTAATAGATTCTGTTCTTCCACGAAGCTAGAGATTTGACGGAGAGCAACAGACTCAAGTAACTTCGAAGCCGTACTTAGAATACTAATCGGTCTAAAATCAGCAGGTCCGTTTGCAGGCTTGCATTTTGGAAGAGGGCGAGTAATCGCTTGCTTCTAATCTTTTGGAAAGTAACCTCTCCTTAACGAAGAAGCGAAGATATCGGCTAGAGGTTCCAAAATAACAGAGCAACATTCTCTCAGATGGCGTAGAGGTATATTATCCGGCCCAAGTGCATTAGAGCGAGAAGAAGCAAGTGCCTCCAGAACATCTTTAACTCCAACAGGTTTGAAGTCAAACCGAACAGGTGGCATATCGGGAGGCGGAGCTAGGGCTAGTGCAGGATGAAAGATATTTGCTGGGCCAATAAAGTGATCGTTGAAAGAGTCGGGGTCAGCTAGCATATGGCTATCTGTAATGGATTTGTGCACGTAAATAGCTACGCCGCCTTGGTTTATACTCGGTCGATTCACCCTGAAGAGCGTAAAATCGGGTATCTCAGCCAAGTTTCAAGGAAAGCCAGGCTTAAGAAAAGATTCACTTATGCCCAACAAGTGGATATTATTATCAATAGCAACTGCACGAAGATCTAATAAGTGCGCCTTAATCGAATGGGCGTTCGAATGAACAACATTAAGAAATGGCACAGAATGAATATTTATTGATGGTGTACTATCCATAATCTATACGGGAAGATTTTCGCTCAATTTTTCTCCTCAAAATTGGGCACTTCGATTTATCAAGCGCGGAGTGAGTTATGTTCTTGAAGCTTGCAGAAGCGCTATTAACACAGCGAGCGTCAGCTTCCTTTTTACAAATACTGCAATCATGCTTGCCGACGCAGTGGCTGCAGCAGATCTCCTTAGTACAATCCTTCGCTTTGTGGCCGAATTGAAGGCATTTATGTAGGCACTGTAGTACGGAAATGTGATCTGCGAGTCTACAAGCAAGCCATTTAATGAAAATTCGCGGTTGCTTTTCTAATAACTTTCTACATTCTGCTTTTATTTCAACGACGCAAGAGCGATATTTCTTTTTCAAAGCAGGGTAGAGAGAAATAGTTTTAACATGCTCGCGACTATATTCAGGCAAATTTAAGCTTATCAAACTTTACAAAATATCCTCCTCGGTATAGTCAACCGGAATATCGTGTATAATTATGCGTGGGTTGAGCTTAAGATCCGGTTTTCTTTCTAACCCAGCATCAAACAAAGCAGTGCAAGAGCGAATAGCATTGACGTTAATACAATCTGCTTCAATCACGACCGAATTATCCGCTCCGAAATGCATTCTATTAGTTTAAAGCTTAAGTTGCACTGGATCTAAGGATTTAAGTAGCATCTCGTTTGTGTCTTTAGCAGAGGAAAATTTTTCTTTAGCGCTATCCAACGGACCAACAACTAGACGTGTTACCTTAAAGATAGGGATAGGTTTACCGCGGTCAAGCGTAATTTTGCCTGGAATAAGAGAGCGCTTCGAAACGCCTTGGCTTATAGCATTCCCATACGAACCTCTAGTTTCGACCAATCCCGTGCGTGCTAGAGTGAGAAAGCATATACCCCGATACTTTCTGTTTCTCTCTCTGACTCGATCACGCTTTTTGCCGCGACATACTACCTCCAGTTAGTATATGCTCGAAGGTTTAGCCCAAGGCGAATCGACGGCAACGCGCGCCGTGTTCGCGTCCTCCGCGCTATTAAGATGGCGTCGTGCTAACCGCACTGTAGCAGCTCTGTACAGCTCCGATGGTGAATACGTGAGTCGAGAGAGCGCCGCTTGTCAATAAGGTTGGCAGCTACTTGGCGCGCTGGAGATCCCGGTAGTAGCGAGCCGGCTCACCCGTGTTCCTGTACTTACGGGCGCGGATGCATCTGATGACGATGGCCCTGTTGAAGCTGCCACCGCGATCGCGATGATGATGCCAGCTGATGCAGATGATGATCCCCAAACTGTGTGGACAGAAGTTCACGGCGGTGGCCTTCAGTCCGACGCGGCGATGCTGCGCCGTCACTGAGCGTTTATGCACGAGCGAAATGGCGTTGATGACACCGGCGGCTAGATGCTGCTGCGAAATTGAGGCAACCGGCCTGCCCTTGCGGTTTCTTCGATATAGATAGATACGCACGTTTTTCCATACGTCCACTGTTATAAAGTAACTCCGTCTCCTCGATCCGGCTCGAAGGACCAAAATGTTTATAATTGGGGAACTCCAGCTTTGATTTGATTTTGTATAGTACGGATATGAAGCTGATAGGTCTCTAGGATACTTCAAAGTAATGATCTTTGTCTGATTTAAGTGTTCATATAATTTGTGCAACTTTCCATAGGTCTGGAAAGTAGTTGGTTCAAAGACAAGATTTGTCCAAGCTTTCAACGTATCTAACTACTTTAGAAGGAAAATTTTTAATCAAACTACCATTAGTATTATCACATCCTGGAGTTTCTTGGTCTTTGAATCATTTAATTTGTTTTGTTCTTGATATTTGCATATTTTGTGATTCCAATAGTTTGTTTTCCTCTTTGCAGGGTATCATTCGTTCTCGATCATCAAAAACTTTATTAAAATACTACACCAACGCTTTAACTTCTTCTATATCTCTTCTGGTTCATTTTTCGTCTGACAGTCTGATGGAAACTATTGGAATTTGAAGTCTAGTGATTTTCCTGGTTGCTTTTCATACAGAGTAATCATTTGCTTCTGTTGGTGCAAGCCGTTCTAGGTATTTTTGTATACTTTCATTCTTATTCAGAACTAAAAGTCTTTTCAATTTCTTATTTAAGTCTAGTCTTCTGCCATACTCAATGTAGATACCTTTCTTCTTTGATTTTTGTTCCTATAGATAGTGGATTTATTTGACGAGTAAGTTTATTTTTTCTGTTACTTGAAGTGGCCACGATTAGCGACATATAAATTAATTTATAGAGGTTTTCAATAGCGTCTTCTATCTGGACGTTTATTTTTGGCGATATGTTGCAGTTCAAGTGATTATTAAACGTATTCCCGTTTGTTGTTCACTATAAGTTTTTTTGTTTTTCGGTAAATTTACTATTTCAGTAATTAAAAATAACTGTATCGGTGAATGATCAGATGAAAGAACCAAAAATGATTTGATTTTTAAATAATTTGAATTAATACCTTGTGTGATTGTAAAGACTATTTGATGTGGGTACTCGTTTATATCTGTCGGAAAATACGTGGATTCACCTGTTGATATTACATTTAAAAATTTTTTTGTACCTAACTTTTCAAATAATTGTTCAACCATTTTACTTTTGATGCTGTGTTTTGGATGACAGTTCATAGCGCACAGTATTATTAGTCCTATTTCATCCGCTATTGTAACTGTAGAGGCTGGTAAATAATTGCACCATCTTTTTCATTTAAAAAATGATTCATTCATTTCTTTATTATTTGAACCGTTCCTCCATTAGCTTTAGCGTCCCGGTGATTCGTAACATAAACTTCGTTGGAATTTTGCAGCGGTATATATCTATATTATGGAGCTAAAGAGAGCTTCTTATTTTGAGTAACCCTTGGCTTAAGACATGTGCGTTCCATATAGCAATATTCAGCATTTTTCATTCTACTAGTTTGCTTATTAGCGTGGTTAGAAAATTCAAAACAAGTGTCCATTCAGATTATAAGATTCACTGGAGTGTTGGGCGCGCTGCGCGCCTGTAGATTTTACGTTATTGCGATATATAAAATCATAGATATGAAATATAAACTGAAGTTACCGCCAAAATTTCATCTGATTTAAAAACAAAAACTCCAAAATTTAACTTAAAAATGACTCATTCAATTCTTTGAATAATATAATAGATAATATTCAAAAGAAATCACCATAAATATCTTGCAAACAATTTATTGTAATTTTTTTTTTTGAACAAAATATTCATATGTATAATGAGAACTATCTCCCACTCTCTTTATTTTTCTTCGCTATCTCCATCTACCTGGACTCGTTCTCACTTGATCGAGCACTCATGAGGCGTCAGTCTATCGGGTCATGAGTTACATGCCAATACACATAATGAATGAATACCGAATACATTAACAAAAATTTAATTTAAAAATAAATAATTTAATCAATTGAACAAATTACGTAATTTTTCTTATATCGTCCGCCAGGAGCGGGCCAGAGAGCGCGCGCGGCACATTTTTCGCGTAAAATACGCTCTGTTCAACTCGCTCATAATCGTATGCTGAGTCTCTTAGAAAAAAACAAAAGACATATATCGATAGATTTTTTCTGGCTCTTTCCAATGGTGTTATTGTTTTTACCTCCAAGCCCTTCCTTCTGTCCGAAAACTCGAGTTGAATATTGAGAGCCATTTTTCTCAAAGTATGTCCTATTTTTCTTCAAAATAAACTACATCATTCGAAAGTACAAGTCTTAAGCTTCAAAATCTTATATATTCAAGTTGGAAAAATAAAGGGTTTATAAGTAACAAGATGAAAAAAACAGCGCCGATGAACCGGGCGAGCCCTACGCACTGCGCTCGTGCGTACGGCGCGTTCAAGTGCAGTGCACGCTTTATTCAATTCGCTGATAAACGTGTATGGAATCTCTGGAAATAGAACTAAAACATATATCGATAGGTTTTCTCCTGCTTTTTTCAATGGCGTTATTGTTTTTATTCTGAAACGTTCTCTTCTAGTTGAAAATTCGATTTGAATGTTCACAGTCTATTTTCTCAAAGAAATATCATGTTTTTTCATCAAGATGAATTAAACTATTCAAACTACAAAACATTATATTTTTCAGTTCGAGACATTATGGGTTCAAAAGTAACAAGATCAAACCCACAGCGGCAAGCGGCTACCCGTATACCTTTTTCGCTATGCTTGAACGTATTAATACGTGCGGTGTATTTTTTAAATATAAAATGTTGTATAACTAATGCCTTTATTAATTTTTCCTTTAAATTCTAATTTTTTTTTTAATTTACAAGAACCGTTCTTTTTAGGACATTTCCTTCTTTCTTTGTTGCAGTTTTAGGTACGTTTTTTTCTTTGATGGGTAGATATAATTGAGAATCTTCTTATGCTGAAAATCTTTTGAGTTCTGCAAACTGCGGGTATCTCTCTCTTACCTTCCCGTTACCGTTGCTCCTCCAGGAGTCGGTGCCTTCTGCAGCTGAAAAGGGGCAGTGGGCGGTATTCGAGAAGCATGCATGGATCGGCACTCTAAACGAATACGCGTGCCTGGAGATATATGACAAAATGCAAGAAAGTTTATTCACGATTAAGTTTCAAATTAAAACAAGAAAAACCATAAGTTCTATCGCTTCGCAAAACAACGCACGTATAAGACGGCTCGCACTGCTGGCAAGACCTCACCGCAAGGTTTACGCACGCAACAATAATTAGGACAATGAGTATTTAACGTTACTCGCTCAAGGCTGATCAGCGATCCCACGCAATATCGAAGTCTGCAGGGATGGAGTGCCCTCACTGTCCCCGCTGCTGATGCCATCGCCGCGTCAATCTCTCTATCTCTCTCTGGCTCACTGCGGTGCCCGTCATCACACGGGGCGATGTCCGGTTGCGGTTGGTGGAGGTGCATCACAGTTGTTCTTTATCTCACTTTTATCTATCGATCACGCATGGCACCTTTTACAGGCACGCGGCTACTCTACTCTGTCGAATCTCGCGGTGTCACGAAGATAGAGTAGCAACGCTAGGCTTATCCCTGTAGAACTCTGCTCAGCCGTATTCGTGGCGAAGAGAAGTTCCGGAAGCTTCTTATCCCATGTACTAAGTCGCTCGTTAAGGTAAGAGGCGACCATCGTCTTGAGAGTACGGTTGGCACGCTCTACAGGATTGGATTGAGGGTGGTATGGGGGAATATGGGTGCGATATACACCGCGCTCCCTCAGAAAATCTTCTACGACATGGTTCTTGAACTTTGTGTCGTTATCTGAGAGAAAGACTTTTTGGCAACCGAACCGAAAGATGATCTTCTTGCTCAGTTCCCCTACCACGGCCTTAGTGTTTGCCTTACGTATGCGGGAGGCCTCCACCCACCTGGTGAAATGGTCGTGGAATACTAGTATGTATTCAAAGCCCTTCACGGTACGAGGCAACGGACCAATGATGACAGCCGTGACAACCTGCCATGGTCAATCAATGACTCAACGACCCATGAGGCCGGCTGTGGCTCTCTGTTCCACTTTGAACCGCTGGCACGTCTCGCAGTTGCGCACGTCGTCTTTGACTTCTGCGTATTAGCGTGGCCAATGATATCGCAGCACTATTCTGGCGAACGTCTTTTCTCTGCCGGGATGTCGAACACTAGTGTCATCATGGCATTCTTTCAACACCTCGTGAGGTTCTTATGCTCTTCAGGTACGACCTGTTTCCACGCATCTTCATGGTTACCGAGGGCTGAGTCTATCTCTGGGTTCGGATAGTAGCCGTAGAGGTTTCCGGCTACGAGTTTATAGGCAGGATAATCGTTGGGTCTCTCCTTCACCTTGGCGCTTCATTCTCGCTACCACGTGTCCGCTGAATCTGTTGCACAACATATTGGCGCCACTTCTAATACAAATTCTACCTCGTCTTTATATAGACTTGACAGGGAATCAGCTACGTGGTTCAAGGCGCATTTCCGATGTTCAACGGTGAACTTGTGGCCCGACAACTCTAACACCCGACGAGCAGGCTGACTCGTTGGGTTCTTCATCTGGTAGAGCCAGCACAAGGTGCTGTGATCTGTCACTACCTTAACCTCGTATCCCTCTATATATGGGCGTCCGTGAGTGGCTCGGCGATGGTAGCGTAGCTTAGTATAAACCTCCGATACCATGATGACGTGCCAAGGAACCGCCATAACTCCTTCAGGTTACGAGGAACGGGGTAATTCTTGATAGGCGCGATCTTCTCCGAGTTAGGCCTCGTGCCATCCCGGTTCACCAAGAATCCCAAGTATACTACCTCGGGTTTGCAGAACACGCACTTATCTGCATTCATCGTAAGTCCAGCCGCCGCAAGACGATCAAGGACCATCCTCAAGCACTCCTTGTGCTTCTCGAACTTCTCGACGACGATGATAATATCGTCGAGGTAGGCATACACATACTGGTCTAATTGAGGGCCAAGCACCTGATCTATGAGCCGCTGGAAGGTGGCCGGTGCATTCATCAGCCCATACGGCATCCGCCGAAACTGGGATAATTCCATTCCCGGCACCAGAAAGACCGTAATGGGCCGCGTCTCCTCCACCGGGGGAATTTGGTGATACTCGCTCTTCAAATCCAGCGTGGAAATGAACCTCGCCTTCCTCAGCTTTTGTAGAATATCTTGCATATTCAGCAGAGGATAGACGTCGGGTTCTGTGACTGCGTTTCCCTTTCGCAGGTCACAATAAAACCGTCGTGTGCCGTTGCTCTTTGGGGGCATCACGACGGGACTCGAACATCCAGTCTTGGAGGGCTCCATTATACCCTGATCAAGCATTTCGCGCACCTGTCGATGCATTTCCTCCTGCACCTTATCTGACACAGGATAATGGAGCTGCTTGATCGACTGATTATTCCGTATAATAATCCCGTGCTCTACGTTCTTTACGCAGCCTAGTCCAGGAGGGAGTTCACTCAAAACTTCCTCGACCCTCAGCTCCTCCCGCTGAAGATTCGTAGCGTTCTCAAGCCCGATTGCAGCCACTGCTCCGGGATTGTCCGTAAAGCTGGCTACCTCCAGGTCGACGTAAGCTTCTGTTTCCTTACAGAACAGTCGATCCGTATGTGGGTCGAATATGACCCTGAATGCAAGTACGAATTGCACCCCCAGATAGCAGTCTGCATCTAAGTAAGACATTATCGTGACACGTATGTTGGGAGTGAGCCTTGCTACCGTGACTGGTAGCATAACGTGGCCGAGTAAGGGGCTCCGGCTTCCATCAGCTAACCGTACCCCTCTACTGGTGGACGCTACGAAGTCCCTCTTCAGCGCGGTTGCTAACTGGAGCACGACAGTGCCCATCACCATCGTTGAGGTTCTAGGATGCAGCAACGCACGGAGGTCGAATTCGCCGATACCTATTTGCAGCCACCATCGTGTCTCTTTATCTGGCGATCGAGCCGTAGAGCCGTCTCCTTGACTCTCGGTTGGCGAAGGAGTCTCCAACTCCTGTGTGGCAGGGCGGCGCCTCCAGCCACGGCGACCTCTCCTGAGGGCATCTCCACGACTGTAGGAGCGGGAGTGATCCCTTTTACTCGCCCCTGTGTGCGTTTCCCGAGCCACTCGGACAAGCTTGCGCGATGTGTCCGGGTAGGCCGGATGCGCTATTCGGAGCGCTCGGCGTCTTACTCTCCGGCTTGGCGTCTGCCGACTTCCTTGCCCCCGCTCGGCCGGACGGGTGATAGCTACGTCCTCTATGCGGGCCACCAGGTGCACTTCTCCCCGAATGGTCTGTTCCAGGGGCGACTATCTCCGCTAGGCTCTGCTTCAGCGCCCGCCGAAGCATATCCTCTAAGCCTTCCGACTTCGAGCCTTCCTTCTCGACAGCAGCTGCCACTTTCCCTTCCCGGGAATCGACCTTTGGCCTCTTTTGCGTGTCGGGTTATACACCATCTCTACAGGAGGGCTACGGCCGGCAGTGGTGGGGGACGGAACGTCTTCGCGTTCTCCAACGTCTGTTTCGCATCAACTGCCAGCTCTAGGAGCTCCTCTACCGTGCGGAAATCCATTCTTTGGACCATCGCTTATAGCTGGGGCTTCATGATCCGGTGGTACACGAGCAGTTTCAGATTGGGTGACGGCATCTGGCCTTCGCCTCAATCCGGGCAAGTCACAGACAATTTTTTTGCATCAAATCGCATTGTTATTCACATTAATCGCTTGAAATTGCCTGGAATTGATCTTGGATCAAGGGTTGTCGTTCCATTCGCAGAAACTGTGATAAGTCTTGGCGTAGTGCTTAATCGAACTCTTTCATGGAAACCCTATTTCGACCAAGTATCAAATAAGGCGTATCGAATTTTACATTCACTACGCTTTTTCAGATCAAGCACTACGAAATTACTCCGTCATCGCATAGTAAAAGCATTGATTTTTGCCCTCGTTGAATACTGTTCGGTTGTGACAGTTGACGCACCGTGGGAACAAGTATCTAGACTTCAAAAGCTACAGAATACATGCCTCAGATACATTTTTCAAGTGAAGCGGAGTGATCACGTGACTCCGTATCGACACAGACTTGCCTGGTTACGTACGGACACGAGGCAGCGGTACTTTACTGCCGTATTGATGTTTAAAATATGAAATTATCGCTCACCATCATATTTATATGAATTGTTTCAAAAACGCCAATCCAGTAGGCCTGTTAGGGGGGCCACACGAGATCTTTTAATTCCACATTTATACTATTATTCCTATTCCGTCCTTGTAAACTTTGATTTTGTGCCTTTCTCTCAAATCTACAATGATGGAATTCACTTTCCTCATTATTACACTCGTTTTCACAATAATGTAGTCGTGATCGTATAACTCTTTCTTGTTTTAAATTACGAGGCCTACATTCAAGAGCTAATTGTTCCTCGACTGTTTACCTAGAACTGCCTCTTCTTTCTCTGAGACTTCTCATTCTTTCAGCTGCTTGATTTCCATTGATTTATATTTATTTCGAAAAATTATACGGTCCCAAAAGTATGGAAACACCTAAATATTTCGGAAAATAAGGACTCTAGAAAAAACTTTAAATACAAAAGTTTGGAGAAGTCATGACAGTGATCTGATGGTGACCTTGAATTTGACCTTGAGCTTGAGGTTCAAGGTCATTTGAATCTCACCGTGATTTTTTTTTAATTCACATTAAATTTAAAATTTTTCACAACAGATTCTGAAAGAGCGAATAATTTTACTCCAAAACGATAGTTTTTCATTTTTAAGTATGACCTTCAGAAAGGGTGAAAAATAGGAGTTCCTAATTAAAAAAATCACGTTGACCTTCAACTGACTTTGAAGCTCAAGCTCAAGCTCAAGATCAAATTCAAGCTCACCATCAGATCACCGTTTGGTTTCCGAAAACTTTTGTATTTAAAATTTTTTTCTAACGCCTTTATTTTCCTAGATATTTAGGTGTATCCATACTGTTGAAACAACCTGAAATAAACACACAGAAAAAGACCAACCACCGTCAAAAGTACTCAGAAGCTTCTCCAGTAAATAAGTGAAAGATGTTGAAATTGAAACAAAGACAACACGTAATAGAATAATTGATGTTAGTATTTTGTTCACTACATTGGAGGAAGTTGTATGCTGCAATTCCTGACATGGGAAAATCAAATTTTCTGAGGTTCATACGAGAGGACTGAGTTTCAAGATTGCAATAATATGCAAAGAGTGCCAAAAACATACATCAGTTGATTCATGTCATCTTGTGGGATTCCAAGCAAATGCTTATGAAATTAATAAGAGGTCTGTATTGGCTTTATGTGCACTTGGATAAGGACGTGTTGGATCATCTACTTTTTGGGGATTCATGGATTTAGCACAGCAGCCAGTATCACACAGCAATTATGACAAAATCAATAAAATTTTGAGTGATTCGGGTGAGACTATTGCAGAAACTTCAATGAGTACAGCAGTGCGACAGAAGAGATTTCTAAAACAGCAAATGACAAGTTAATTGTGTCTGGAGACGGCAGATGATGACTCATATGCAAGTGGTGCACATTAAGTTCAGTAAGTTTTTTAAAATATTTCATTTAAGGTAAAGTACCAATAGTGGAATGTTTCCTAGAGCGATTATAGATTTTATTATATTTAAATTGGTTGTAATTGAAACATATCAAATCTTTATATCCGCTTTGACTTGATTTTTAAATAATAAGAAAATAACTTATAAAACACGATTTAACGCTAATTCTTAATTATAATAAAAAATAAGGTCGAAGTCTATATGGCCATATAGTGGAACAGTGATTTCAAGCATTAGGTTATTCTCAAAATTAATCGAAGTTAATTACTTTTCGATAATGTATTATAGTTCAAATGAAAGGTTTTACGTAGTAGATTACATTTCTTTCGTGCATTTTAGGAATAATTTAGATTCTCACCTTAAAAAACGGCATTCCGCTTTCGGTACAGACCTTCCAATACGACCCGTATAGTGGAATGCGTGAAATAGGTATTCCACTATAGGAACACATTCATTTTTTCGTGTGTCCGATTAGTGGAATATGTTTAATTATCAATGTTAATATTCATTTTAGTACTTATAATACTATTTGCTTTGTAGCAAATATGTTCCTCTATAATTTATGTTAATTGTACATATAATAATTCGGATAAGTGAAGAATTAATGCTTCTTGAAACTTACGGCAAACCTAAGCTATAAGTCATGGAAAAGTGCAGGAAATTGGAGAAATTATAGAGAAATTAATTTTTTTTAATGTCAAATAGTTTTGTAAAATAGTTCATGTAGAAAGTTACTGAAGTACATATAAATTGTACAAAAATAAACTTTTTTTTACTGTATTCGTGTAAATTATGTTATTTTTAGGCCGTTCCACTAAATGTTAGATCAAACATTATCATTAAATAACATTTAAATCACTGTAATTTGCTTTAGATATTCATAAAATCATTGTTTCACTTGAGATCAAACCAAAACAAACTTTGAGGTTATTTCACTGAGGTTTACTTTTTTATTCCTATTTGATAAAAAAAATAAGTATTTCATGTATATTTTTTCACTAAATAAGAACTACATACTAAATTTATTAATAGTGGTATTTTTTCTTTTATTTTTTGGATATAACTTCTCTATAAACATTGTTATGATTTGATGGAACACATCACTACTGACATTGAATGACTGGTTATAATATGTAGAAGCTGCCAGGAACCAATAATAAATACAGTAGAGGAGATAAGTATACAAAAACTTTTTGCAAACTTTATTGTCGATTATCTCAGAATTAATTTTTAATAATTTTCAGGTAGGACACGTAGCACTGCTCTGGAGCGCTTCATCCATTTCAATCAGAATTTTGGGAAGATAGTTCTGATACATCTATATACAGAATAAGTGGAGCAGATTTTGTAAATATCGAATTAATTGGTACGTATGAAAATACGAGAAAAAATACTAAAAAATTATATATATTATGTATATTAATGGAAATATTTAACTTTTTCAATATCTTCTTCACTTAATCTGTCTAAATATATATAAACAAGATGTTTCTCACTTTCTGATTCATTTGGTCAAAGTGTTCCAGACTAGCGCAGCGTGCCCTGAGGTGCTATTAAAAAATTGATCCTTTAATGCAGTGGTTATTATAGACTTATAAATCATAATATAGGAGCCAGGGTGGTGCTAAAATGTTGTTTCTTATGTATACTTTTGAGGTATAAAGTTATTTTTCTATATAGATTTAAAAAAATTATTGGCTCATTCATTATATTAAAATGTTTTTTTCAGGCTTTAACCAGGGCTTGCCCCCTTAATGTATTTATACATTCAAAGTGATAATTTAAAGTAATACCTGAATTAAAATGATATTGTAAGGATGAATTTTCAAAAAGAGTAGGAAATCCTCAAAATCAATTATAAATATTCAAAAATTATAATAAATATCGTGTAAAAATTGTGGTGTCAACCACCAAAATATATGTGGTGTCCGGTGTTCTACCAGAGGGATCGATGCTTGGACCTTTACTGTGGAACATCATGTACGATGGCCTGCTAAGGCTCAAGCTTCCGAGAGCTGTGACACCAATGACATTTGCGAATGACATCGCAATAGTTATCGTGGCAAAGCACCTAGATGAGTTGTTTCGCCTCTTCAACATTACCTTCGGGAGGTACTAAAAATGGTTGGAGGGAATGAGGCAAAATCTAGCAGGACACAAGACGGAATGCATGATGATCACCAGCAGAAAAGCAATGGAAACGGTAACGCTGAGAGTGGAAGAACATACATTACGCCCGAGTCATCTATACGATACCGGGGAGTGATGATCGATTCTTGACTCAACTTCAAGGCGTAAGTTGAGCATGCCTCTGCAAAAGTGGCTACAGTAGAGAGTCTACTTCTAATGTCGGTAACAATATCAGTCGTGACATATGGCATCGCCATTTGGGCTGACGTACTGGTGACACAGAAATCATATAGGAAGGTGGCGTCGGTTCATGGGATCAGCACCTTGCGAACCGCAAGTGCGTCCCACACTGTCGATTGGGGCTGGTCCTGCGCTGGACTCATGCCAATCCAGGTGGTGGCACAAGAGCGGTAACGAACCTACCAGCCAAGGAAAGCCGCGAAAAAAGCACGAAATAGATCAGAGTTTACGAACGACAAACCAGCATAAGACGCTGGCAGAAGATTTGGGATGAATCCACGAAAGGAAGATGGACGCACGGTTTTATTCCTCAAGTAGATAGATAGATAAACCGACGACATGGCGAAGTGAACTACTACTTTTCGCAGATGTTTTCAGGCCATGGGTGTTTTAAGGCATACCACTACAAATTCAAGCATAAGGAAGCCCCAAAGTGCCCGACCTGTATAGGAATCGTTGAGAACGCCGAACATGTATTCTTTACTTGTCCCAGGTTTAGGGAACAACGGCTGCACCTGAAGACCGCAGTAGACCTGAAGTTCACGCCGGATAACCCAACTGAGGCAATGCTTGCATCAGAGGACGGGGTGAAAACTACTAAAACCTTTGCGACTGAGGTTCTTCAGAACCTACGCAGAGTACAGCAATAGAGGACGCAAGTGATTAGTATCAAGACCGTAGAGAAAGCAAGTGAATCAGCGATGCCACCGGTAAACCGGCCATCTGGGTGAGAGGAGATCTCTATGTAACTTCGAGCATATACTAACTGGAGGCAGCATGTCGCGACAAAAAGCGTGACCGAGTCAAAGAGAGAGAGACAGAAAGTATCGGGGTATATTCTTTCTCACTCTAGCACGCACGGGATTGGCCGAGCCGATACCTTCTGTTCCTCTCTCTGACTCGGTCACGCTTCTTGCCGCGACATGCTACCTCCAGTTAGTATATGCTCGAAGCTATGTAACTAAAAAGATGCCAGCCTCAACGTCATGCTTCACCTGGATCGAGGTAGCCGATGGTGATTGGAGGAGACTTCAATGCCTAGGCCGAAAAGTGGAGCAGCGCGAAGACCAACCACCGTGGAGAATCACTTTGGAGGCATTTGCGATACTTGAGCTGAAGATCGCTAACTCAGGGTCAAAGACGACCTTTACCAGGGCAGGCAAGTCCTCGATAGTTGACCTAACCTTCGTTAATTCAAGAATGGCGGGAAATGGGATCCACTGGCGAGTCTCTGGCCGATACACAGGCAGTGGCCACCAAGTCCTACTCTCTAGGAAAACTAGCTCAAAATGGGGCAAAATCTTACCATAATTGTGAACAGCAATGTCTCAGCGGATTCTTATAATTTCCAATAGTAGAAACATAATTATATATTTCGACGGCTCCTATTCATAAGCTGCTATGTCAGCGGTCCGAATAAGAAAAGTCTGTTTCAACGGCAAAACAAAATAGTTCTATCCCGCAACTCAATGCAAAAAGGTACTATCTCGGCGCCCAATGCAAAAAGGTGCGATCTCGGAGTTCAGCGCAGAAAAGGTCTATCTCAACGTTCAGTGCACGAAGGTTCTATCTCGGCGTTAAGTTTGAAACCATCATTACGATTATTAAAAAACTTAACACCTAAGTATCAAGGTGATGCAAGGTCCGGTACTTGTGCAAGGGAATAAGACGGACGTGCGAGATAACAAAAATACGATTATTTAAATCATTTTAAACATAAGTAGCCGGGGAGTACGAGCTTCACGCGAGCACGCGAATGACGCAATCATGCGTCAAAAAAAAGACAATTATTTAAACAATTTCAACCCTAAGTAGCCGGCGAGTACGAGCTTCACAAAGGCACGCAAGTGTCACCAGCGTATAATACGAAAAATGTAATTATTTAAACAATTTCAAACCTTAGTAGCCGGGGGATACGAGCTTCACGCGAGCACGTGAATAACGCTATTATACAACAAGAAAAATACGATTACTTGAATCATTTTAACCCAAATCAGGCGGAGAATACAAGCAGCTCGAAAGCAGATGAGTAACGCAATCGTACGACAAGAAAAATGCAATTATTTAAACAATTTGAAACCTTAATAGCCGGGGGATAAGAGCTTTACGAAGGCACTTGAGTATCACCGATATATAATACCAAAAATGCCTACCACACAATGTAGAGGCTTCCTAAGGCAAAATTAAAAGATTTGCTAGCCCTCTGCAAAAGTAGCATTATACCACCAGCCTATCATCACTATTATGAATAATTTACTGAAAAATTAAATCACGATAACAAAGAATATGAATACTAAAACTTATAAATAATTTTTATTATCGAATTTTTAAAAAAAATTATTATTAAAATATTACTTTAGTTATTTATTGATATAAATAAGTTTCTGTGTTAGTAAATTATATAAGAATATGTTTAACTAATCGTATTTTTCTTGTCGTACGTCTGCCTTACTTACCTGCCCTAGGAAAGCTCGTATCCCCGGCTACTTACGGTTTAAGTTGTTCAAATAATCGCATTTTTCTGGTTACACGATTGCGTTACTCATCTGCCCTCGAGATGCTTGCGTATTCTCCGCCTGATTAGGGTTGTAATAGTTTAAATAATCGCATTTTTCTTGTCCCACGATTGCGTTATTTACGTGCCCTCGTGAACCTTGTAACCCCCGGCGCTTTACTCCCCGGCTACTTAGAGTTGAAATTGTAAAAATAATTGCATTTTTGGTATTATACGTTGGTGATACTCGAGCGCCTTCGTAAAGTTCGTATCCCTCGGCTATTAAGGTTTGGAATTGTTTAAATAATTGCATTTTTCGTATTATACGCCGGTGATACTCGAGTGCCTTCGTGAAGCTCGTATCCCCCGGCTATTAAGGTTTGGAATTGTTTAAATAATTGCATTTTTGTTATGATACATCGGTGATAGTCGCGTGCCCGCGTGGAGCTCGTACTGCCCAGCTACTTAAGGTTATAATTGTTTAAGTAATCGCTGTTTTCTTGTCGCACGATTGCATTACTCATCTGCCTTCGAGATGCTTGTATTCTCCGCCTGATTTAGGTTAAAATGATTCAAGTAATCGTATTTTTCTTGTCGCATAACAGCGTTATTCACGTGCCCGCGTGAAGCTCTTATTCCCCGGCTATTAATGTTTGAAATTGTTTAAATAGCGAGCGCCTCTGTATGCGTAAATATCGATTATATTTTAATCGTTGCACTTTCACGTATTATCATCTCTGTCACTAGAGGGACTGACAGAGTCGTTCTCAATACTTAGAAAAGCTCCTTGGAAGGTATTTATCACCCACTGAAAATGT
>JAWWEQ010045882.1:0-16730 GCA_035583055.1 Torymus tubicola | reverse complement strand
TTATTGGTCCCAGAAAAATGATACCTTTCGATGGACTTTGTTCAACAACAGATATCTTTTCTAGACACCCTAACCAATAAGAAAAACCTAATTTTGAAGGTGTCAACGAAAAAAAAATCTTGGGTCCATTTTTCGAAGTTTTTCGTAGCGTTTGTGAGATTTGCACATATATGTAAATGAAATGGAAATAAATATTAATCGTTTCTTTTACGTAAAAATATAATAAAAGATGCTTTAATCTTTGTTTTTGTTATTAAACATTTCAAAATTTAAATTCTGATGAAACCATCACATGATTTTATTTAATCTACAACCCCATTAAATATCACTTTCTCAATTCCCACTACAAAGCTACCCAAAAATGCTATGAAACCTAAACTTCATTCCCATTCTCACAATGTACCTACATACATATATATCACAAACTTAAAAACTCTCGTCACGAAAAAAAAACTGTCGACTTCAAAAGATCTCTCAAGCCTACTCGTATAATACTCTTTCTCCCCCCCCCCCTCTCTCTCTCTGTAACTTCGTCGTCTCTCTATCAGCGACGGAAACTTTCACCGCGCGCGACTACTCCGCTTTGTCGCTCTAATCGGCCGCAAGCCGCTTATATACCGTCGCCGCGAGGCGACGGTCCTTTTATCCCTGGCTGGAAAAAACGTAAAAAAGCAACGCTGATATCGCCGCGAGGTTAATCGAAAAGCTCGCTCGCGCACTCCGCGCGTATATAGTTTGTTTTTGTACGCGCGCGGTATACGGGCTTAATTACCCTCCGCAACGAAGAAGGGGGAAGAGATGGGAGCTTCTGATGGTAAATGAATTTTTTTCTTTCTTTTTTTTTGTGTTTTTCGTCGTCGTCGTCGTCGTTGTTGTTGGCAGGAAGGATCGCGAATAAAAAACAATCGCGAGGATGGGGTTGAGGTTAGGGTGTATTCTTTTTTTCCGGTTGTGGTGGTGGTGGTGGTGGTGGTAGAGATGCCTTTTGTTAGGTATGTAAACATGCGTGCTGAAACAGTTGGGAATAATATAAAAAGAATGCACACTTTTTTCTCTTTTAATATAGAAATAACAATGGACGCGCTTTTAAATTCCAAAATATCATACTCGTCGTATAATGATAAAGCTTTGAATTTTACGACGCGCAAACGCAGCGATATAAATCACGCAAATAATAATCACTCGTCAACTGTATGGACCGGATAAAAAACGTACGAAGAGCGATTCGTGAACAGGAAGGAAGAAAGTGCTATACTATACACGCGGTTCTGTTTTACTTGGCGCGGCAGCAAAGCAAACACGTGCGGGGCACGCATACACTCGCGACTGATTAAAGAGGCTTAACGCCCAAGTTTCACGTCGTCGTCGTCGCGAGCTTCGAATGTGCACCGCGCTGCTGCTTTTGCATCGAACGATTTCGCCGTATATAGTGGAAGTTACGCTTGCGCGTCTAACGAAGCGAGGCGCGAGACGTCGTTTATCTTGGTTCATTATGTCGGCCGAGTATTAAAGGAGTTTGCCGCTCTGGTTTGGAGTTGTTTTTTTTTTCTACGCGTTATTGAATCTTACGGAGTTAGCGGAAGATTATTTTGTTTTTACCATATGGCTGTGTGGTGTGTCTACGTAAATTGAATGTTTTTCTTTGTTTATATATATGAGAATGTTAGGTATGGTATGTTTTTAAAATGTCCGATGATAAGGCTATATACGAAGGTTGGAAATTATGCGTCTACATTGTTACGAAACCATTATTCGGTAAAAAGTTTTTAGTAAATAAGCTACAAATTTTTGGGTCTGGGGAATATAATTGAATTTTAACGAAAACGATTGTCACTAATAATACGAATCGTCTGTAATTAATAGAGTATCATTGATTGGATGAAGTGACTAAGCTATATTTCTTTAGAAACTACGATACCCTCAAAAAATTTTTTCAGTACGAAGTCTAGAAGTGGCATAGAATATGTATATATGCACTTTCTAAGCCATGAAATTCAGCTTTGATTATTAAATTTGAATGAATACATTCAAAGTAATATATATTGACTAATCTATAGCAATGTCCGACTTTGCATTATAAAATGTTTAAAGTGTATACATACTCGTTCATAAGAAAAAAATGTTCTCACCTTATCATTAAAAACCAATAAACAAACAACAACAGCAACAATGACAGAACCACAACTCGCATCTACTACTTAAAACAGTGAACCCCCAATTGTGCGTGAATAAAAAAAAAACTAAAGTGCTTAGTGACAATGAGTGTATAAAGCAATGCCGACTGCAAAATGCTGCTTGGCTGTTTGATCACAGTGGACTATGGGGCTCGTGACTCCATGGGTCCGGGCACATGGCCCGGGGGCCGCTGGCGAAGTGGTAGTGGCAGCATCGCTCGACGATGGTGGATGCCGTCGCCGCTGCGTGAAGACGCGAGGTTCATCTTCCTGTCGTACACGCTTATCGCTGAGCTGCGCTACTTTGAGCAGGTAAAATAGCTACGATGAGCTGTGAGTTGACGAATTGTATATGAGAGGTTGAAAAGTGTTAAGAATTTTTAGATGTCATATTTTTGTGGTATATAAAAATAGTCTGGCAAGCGACTCGATATTTTACATTTTTCGTTGTTTTATTCAAACTATTAACGTTTTTTTTTGTTATTCTTTATTCTTTGATCTATATATCAATCTATACAAACAATGAATGACTAAAGTAATCCTTTCGTCACAAGCTTCTAAACATATCCATCGATTATATATAAACACATTGTTTTATCCAACAATAATCCACTTTACTCGCAAACGCAACGCAAAATTAATCGTATTCCAAATTCCGAATGCACATCGTGTGAGCATCGCGCTACGCAATGTCGAGTTCTTGTTTCATTTTTTTTTCTTTTTTTTTTAATAAAAATCAATACCATTTAACTATGGAATGGTAAATAACGAAATTTGCACAAGAATAAAAGCAATCGAATAAACGGATGATTGCGAAATCGCGCGAGCGTGCGTATGTACGTGTGTAGGTGTATGTATGTATAGATGTGTCCTAGGAACGACCGAATTCGTTATCGACATAACCAGCATGTATATAAAGGTCCGCACGGCCGCGATAAGGCTATAGACACAGTGCAGCCATTCGAATATTCTCCCTCTCTCTCTCTCTCTCACTCTATTTCCCCTATCTAGATTTTCCGTCGGTATTGTTGTATTTTTCGCCCTGTACTCTTCTTTTTTCGTCTCGGATGTTCGCGACGATTTTTAAACATGCACGTGCGGGTTCGTCTTACTGTCGGAATCAGTTTATCATATAATTTCTACGTAAATTTTAGTATATTTTTATTTTACGGGAATTGAAAGGTATAATTATATACGTCTAATAAAAGTGTATATACCTGTAAGTAGATAATGTCAGCGTCACGTCAGACAACGTTTCGTTTTCCTCTTATCTCTCAATCTCCCGAAAATTGTTCACATTTCTCCCAAAAAGTACTTTTGCAATTCCGAAAAAAAAACAAAAAATTCTTACATCTCCTTTCGTTTTAAACAAAAACGCATCATCGCGCAACAGCAGATCCCGAAACTCCGATCTCAGAATTTCTCGGGTAGACACGCGGTAAGACTTCAGTCGCTCAGCCATCCGCGAATAGTGAAGTGTGCCGAGGCGCTCGACGGGCAATAATCGAGAGGAAAGGAAACAAGTGACGCGAGAGAGGGACGACCTCTTGGACTGCTTCCATCGTAGGGTGCTAGAGTTAGAGTGCAGAGAGAATTTTTCGAGAGATCCAAGAGCAGATGTTTCGAGATGATGGGAGGAGGGAGGATTGCGTTGATTTTGAGGAAATATCGAAGAGGTTTGGCCGAGGGTGTAAGGTTCTTTTAGGATCTTTTACGAAAGATTCAGCGTTGGTCATAAAAGGATATTTTTATTGTAGCTTTGATTTTCTAAAGAAAATGTCCATGATATAGAGGTTGTATTGTGTGCGTGTGTTACTTTAAATAAGTGGAAACAGCTGGATCTGATCATAACAAAAAAATCATTAAATGTATTATAATAAGTTACAATAGCAACAGCATTATGTACAAGAAAATATTCCAACAGGGATTCGTTTAACCGAAAACGAACAATCTCTACCACCCCTTAAAAAAACCATCGTAACCTTAATCAAAGAAACAACCACAATCGTACAAAAATCCCCATAAAAGAAAAACCAAACAATCCCCATCTATCTACTCACCCGCATACTCACATCAACTTCTTCCCCAACAAAAACGCACTTTTGCTCTCTTTATTTCCCGCTTTTTCACGCAATCACAAAGAAGCTCCCCCCCCCCCTCCCCCCCCAGCGACGTTTTTATACCACCTTATACACCTTCTCCGTATCCATCGAACTCACCCGTATTATAAATTCGAAAAGAGAGCCTTTGTCGTTCTCGCATCGCTTGCTATAATCGGCTCTAAAAATACTGTCCGTTGCAGGACTTGCAGTCGGAAATTGAGACGCATCACGATGTTTATGCTTCACTCAATGGCACAGGACGTAAGCTCCTCAGCAGTCTCGCCAGTCAGGACGATGCAGTTATGCTGCAGCGTAGGCTCGACGAGATGAACCAACGGTGGCATCATCTCAAGGCGAAGAGCATGGCTATCAGGTGAGTCTATGATTTCCATTTCTTTCTTTTTTTCTTTTTTTTTTTTTTTTGAAAAAAAATTGAATTATTGTTGTTAGTAATGGTTATGATTTCATGCGTATGGCAAAGATATGGTGATATAATAAAAAATACAGATATTTATGTGAAATGAAATAATTTATTAGTTGAAATACACGGTATGTAAGATCAATATGAGTTATTTCATAGTTATATATGAAATACGGCTCTAAGGTGATAAAACTATTTTAAAAATATTGTAGTTACTCAGTGAATACGTTATGATAATCCAGTTTATATATCTGGCTCTGTTTCCATTCAATTTTATCTTGTTGTGACTATTTATACGTAACTATAGATATACACACACACAAAAAAATATAATTTTTAAAAGCATGAAACAATTACAGTGTAATCCTCCGTTATATATATATAAGGCTTGGCTTGCGCGTGAAATAATTTGTTTCAAATACCTGTAAAAATTCACCGCAAACTTAGGAAGATAATATAGTATTGTTAATTTCTGATAATCCCTGAGTACATCTAATAGAATGCTCAAACGTTTGCATATATAGTAACGATACTTATAAATTAAAATAATCAACTACATTAAACTTTTAAACTTTATATAAAATAATACATCAACGACTACTCCTTCTTCTAAACTCAATGTACCTCAACGAGAACACCCACTCAATCTAAATTAACCAAACTCCTTCTACTCTCAATGTATCCACCTCCTCGAGGCCTCTCTCTCTCACACTCTCTTTCTCCCACTCCCTAAACATTCTTCATTAACGTCTCCAAAATTCCAGTCCCCATTGTACCCCAAAAATTCACTTTCCCCATAGCAACATACAATGAACTCTCTCTCCACGAGCACCTACAGGATCTTCGATGAACTCTCTCTCTCTCTCTCTCTCTCAACAGCGCTTTCGCAACTATCCTAGGAATTCGCTCTCACCTCCTCTTCGCTCTGTCGACGAAATCACCTACCACGTTGTCGTCAACTCGAATTTTTCCCCTTGCAGAAAAAGCTTCGTCGCGCATTCCAGCTTGATTACCTTATATATAAGTCAACGTGCTCCTGTTATGCGCTACCAAACTTCTGTAAGATCGAACACCAAGTCGCGCATTCCTCGTCTATGGTCTTTGAAGTCTTTCTTCATCTCTCATGCTATATATTGCTATAACTCTCCATGCTGATTCACATTGTCGGTGAAAGTTCGCGGTGATATTAATTTTCAGCGGGACTGCGACGACAGCCAAGGGATTATATGGTGGCGTGGGGAAGGGGAGAAAGTTCGCTGCGGAAAAACGCTGATGCCGATAATTCGAGCCGACGGAGCGAATATCTGCTGCATAATGCGTTTCTGTTTGCGTAGTCTTCCTCTCTTTCTCAGCAGTCGGTCGTTCGATTTCTCTCTCTCTCTCTCTCTCTCTCTCTCTCTGGTGGGGATATATGGTGACGCTGTATTTGGTATTACTGGCGTTGCAGCTCGTATTTTTCTTTCGAGCGAATCTGTAATGACATCTTTATTAACAGTTTCCGAACGAAATTTTTGTAATATTATTTCAAGAACCTCGGATATTTGTACATTTCAATAAAAGCGCGACGTCTTAATCCGACGATTTAAAATCTGTTTGCTCTGCTCTCTTGTTTTTCAAATTTTCTTGCGTACTACTGCTTTCTTTCTCCACGTTTTGCCGTTACTTTCAGAACTCTTGTTTCGTACGACTCAACTTGTCGAGTCCAAACTTGCGTATAACTTTTCTTTCTTTATTTTTTCCGCCTCCGTCAGTTGTTCGCAAACTCAAGATTTCTGCATGACTTAACATGTAAATTAGCCGTGTGAGACCAGTTGCTTGAATGCTAAGGATTTTCTCTCTAACCCCCCGCGGAAAACGATTCATTCAATACATTAGTTCAATTAAGTTAAGTGTCCTTTTAATTATTCGAATTGTTTTAATTAAAGTAATGGCACTAATTGTTGTCGTGGAAAAACAAACTTCTAAACTGTAACTAAAATATTCTTACGCCATCAAACGAAGTTTAACCATAGATTACTTTACCGAGATAACTGCATTTTATCACGAAAGTTGTACATTATTTTACCGTAAAATACTTTATCTCTGATGTAACCTAATAACATAATGGACCGGTACGGAAAAATTTCCAAACGTAATTAAGAAAAACCAATTTTTTACCTCTACAAACCAGCTTTTGAAAACGTTTCGCAGACTAAAGCAATTACCGGATTCTAACTTACTTTGTTGCTCTTTTAGCCCTTCAAATTGCATTATTAACGTTGTTTATCTCCAAACAACCATATGGTGTAAAACAAAACCAAGCGACCCACATTTCACAATCCCCTCATATACGCGTGTCTCTAAAAACCATCATCGCGCAGCCATATCTCCACACGCGAAATCCTCTCCCGGAAGACTTCTATCCTTGGAAATCGCGCGATCGCTTCCACTTCTTCTCCTTCTTGTGCGCACGTGCAGAAATTAGCGCTTACTCTCTCTCTTGCACGCGCGCGTGAACAAAAAGCCTTGTGGAAATGGGTTATGTGTACGCCAGGGCGAGATTATCGAGGCTCGCTCGCTCGCGTAAGTCTTGATGGGCGAAAAAAGCAGCGTTGGAAGAAGAAGAGAGAGAGAGAGAGCGATCAGTGAGATCTCGTTTATCTTATACGCTGTGGGTATGTGTGAGAGAGGTTTTTCGGGTTATTAGGTTAGCTAGAGGAATTAGGTCGTTAGTTTGGATACAATGTAATTTAAGATGGGTCCTTGGTACCCCAGAGTTTGTAATGTTAGAGGTCTCAATGTAATTTGTTTCAATAGGGAGTGTTATTGAGGGCGTTACAGGAAAAAACATCGATTTCGAAGAGAATAAAACAATATACTATAAATATCATCATTCGATATTTATATATTTTATTATTTATCGTAAATTTTTTCTTATTCGTGGCACAATATGAATAAAAAAAAGACGTGAAAAACTGTATAACAGATAGAACAAAAATATTCGATTTACTTTTAAAAAAACCTAGCTATTCGTTAAAAACGCTCAGTGCAGCAGCGTACATTCAGAAAGTAAAAATGTTTTAATGCTTGAGACAACGTAAAGCGTCTTCTCTTTCTCTCTTTCCTGTTAAAAGCTTCCTGAAAAGGAAAGGGAGGAGGAGAAGGGAAAGGTAGACTTGGAGACGGTCTCTCTCTCTCTCTCTCTAGAAAAATACATCACTCTTAAGTAATGCGTATCACATTTAAAAAGACTACATCTCTAGCTCCAAAGTGCCATCCGAAAATATAAGCAGACGTGGGAATTATCTTAGCGACACGAAAATGCTACTCCGAAAAATAAATTCACGTCTGATATAGTTTATTCATACACTATATACTCTGCACTTTTTCCTCTAGCCATTCACCCCCTCAATACATTGCCTAATATAACTCAATATAATCCTCGTTATCTATTCTCTTTGACGAAGAAGAACCCATCGCTAAACTCTAACGCATAGTTCGACAGCTTATACAGCATGATATATATATATAATATATATATATATATAACGCTTAGACAAGTTTAACGTATAAGAAAGGCCCCATGATCATCGCCTATTATGCGAAATTCATTCGGTGGCCTTAAAGAAGTTAGTGCCGGCACTTTGATATTTCGACGAATTGATTTTCCATGCTCTTGCGCGTGTACCGACCGCTCGTATAGATAGGGTGAGAGAGAGAGAGAGTGAGTAAGAGAAGAGCGCATAGTTATAGCAAAGTTCAGAGAAGAGGATGGGATAGCTATCTCTTCTCGCGCACGCGGGGGGTCGTTGGAAATTCTTCGAATTTTCAGCGTAGTTAGAGGTACTTAGGTGCGTGCAGTAGTGGTAGTAATACTATAGTAGTAGTTACGTTATAGTATGTATATACAACCCACGTGCGTGTATGGCAAAACGCCCTGTGCTTCCCGGGTGCGTCGGAACGATGTCGTAAAAATGTTCGAAAGGGAATATCACACGTGTGGTTTAGTGTTTATTGAAGTATTTGACTGCTTTGTCGGGTACGTTGACACTGTAACCTATATATTATATATATACAGCTAAAAGTTTGCCTTTCACAGCGTATTTTAATGCACTTACGTAATTCACACAACATAGATTAAATTAACAACACAGCTCAGTTTCGGAAACTCCTCCCCTTTTCTAATGAATCAACTCTACTACATCTATCAGTTACCAATTTATTGTTCCACCTTCAACGAAACATCCCAACCCAGCTGCACCTACAGCAAGTAGTCCCCTTTCTGCCGTTAATCCTAATGCATCAAAGTCCCACCCTTCCTCCCCCTTGCCCCTTTAAAGTGCATCTCTCAACATCACTTTACAATGCGCAGACCAGACGCGCCCGTATGTGTGTGTATATATATATCATTCCCATTCCATTCAACGTGCTCAAAAATTCCGTTTGCCACGGTTCTCTCTCTCTCTCTCTCTCTCTCTACACATACACATACGCGAATAACAAGTGTCCCTTTATCTCCGACTTGCACAGCGGAATAAAGTCGAAATGGAAGCGATATGGCCGAAGGAGGGAGAATCGAGAGAGCGCGAGAACGAAAGCTCGTATAAATAATACATCGTGGCTTATCGCGACGAGACGCGCGTTTTATCGATTGTCGCGTGCGGGATATTTCGAATTTCGCTGCCGGGAAAAGTCGAGGTAGAAAGGTGGTGACCGGTTTGCCATAGGTGTTTTATGTATATTGCTAGTGGCGTGAATTTGTTTACAAGTTAGCTGTTTGTTTATATAGTTATACATTTGAATGGCAATCGATAAATCTAATCGAACTTCATGCAAGTATAAACATATAAAAAAAAACAATAAAAAACGCACCTCGAAATGGCCACTCGCACATGGCACTAAAAATTACGATAAAAAATATCCAAGTCACGAGGCGGAACAAATAACAATCATACTCCCAATGAGGCTGTAACCATTCTCTACTACCCTACACCTGCGCGCGCATATTTTCCTCGACATTACCCAACGCCGGACGCGCGTTATCACGGTAATTTTTAATGTAATATTCCCGCGCGCTACACTCCGCAAATACTCGGCATTTTTCACGGCGCGTTTTTTTCATTACTATTATTCTCCTCCGCTTCCTCCACCTCCTCTCTTTCTCCTACAGCAGCGTCGTCCACTGACACATTAACTTACATTTTTTATCTTCTGCTACCCGTGAGCCACCGCACATTCTTTTTCCCTCTCCCGACCGCCCTTTTGTAGGCCTGCCTTTCTCTTTCTCTCTCTCGTTCTCCTCCCGCAGGGCATCTTTAATTATTCCTCCTGATTCGTGGCTGGTCGTTAACCGCTTCCTCTTTGTCGAGAAGAGAGAGAGAGAGAGAGAGAGAGAGAGAAAGAACCGAAAAGGAAGAAAATTGCGCCAGCTGCGAATGCAATATCTCGTTCTTGGATGGGGCGAATGCACTTTCTGTATATAAATATTGTGCCGTCTCTCTCTCTATCTCTCCATTTTCCAGTCACCGTATTCTTTGATTGTATATAGATATTTTTAGGTGTAGGTGGGGGAGGGTAAAACAAAGGTTTCTGGAGGTGCCATTGATATCGAATACAGAAACAATGAAGTATGATATCTAAGGTGCAAAATAGAAGTATCGTCGTCAAAAGTTGTTTTTTAATAGTACGAAAGGTGCTAAATTATTTGGGATAATAGATAATTTTTGTTACTATATTTCGAGCTATTTCAACAAATTCTAGTAAATGAAGAAACAGAAAGAGCATATATATGTGTATATAAAATGAAGACCTAATATGACGGAATAATGAACTAATTAATTAAATATTTGTTATTTAATTAAAAACTAATGTTAATTACGTTGTACGCGTATCTTAGAAATTCACGTGTTTACGAGTAAAAAGGAAACAAATAAAGTTTCAAAACACCTCGTTTCATCAATCACTCACAACAATCTTACACCACTCCATTACGTGGCTATCGAATAATCACTTTTTACGAATCACCCGTACGGAGCCTCTTATTCTCATCATTACGGAATGAAAAAAAAATCGTCGACCCATTTTCAGACCGGAAGAATCGAGCTTTTAGCGCGGGATTATACCTTTTAATGTCTCTCTTTGTCTCGCTCCCACTTTCGGTGACAGTCAAAATTGTACATATGTAAAAAATGTATTTATTGAAGTAGCCAAGGGCTAAATAAACACACTATCAATCAATATCTCTCTCGTTCTTTCTTCCAGCCAGCAACGTTGCTTTATTGCGTTTCATTAGGAAAAACTCGCGCGCACCCATCCACAGACGCGCGTTAAATTTTTTTCTCGTCACATACTGACGATTATTGTTAAATTCATTGGATAGAGCTTTTAGCTTGTTGGTTGCGAAATACTTTTGCATTTGTAATTCAACGTGCTTTGTAATTTAAAAGTTTTTGACACGTTCAATGGATTGATTCGTAAACAGTTTCCTTTGAGGTTTGAATGATTCGCGGCATTTAGAATGTTTCCAATATTAGAGAAAATCGCTTAATCCTATACATTTAAAAAAAAGGCAGTAACCGAAAATTCTCTAGCTAAACATAAACACCACAATCCAACATTTTCCATTTTCCTTCCATAAAAATCTTACAACATTTCAACTCCCCTCTACCACATCCATATAACACTCATCCCTCCACCTCTAAAAACTTTTCGTAGATCCTCTTTCTCGCAATTAAAAATACAACAACCCTCGGCTCTCAAAATTCCCGGCGCACCATCACTTTTTCAACGACTTCCTCTCCCTCGGGGAGATCCTCCTTATCCCGTGATAACGGCAGCACTGCAGCAGCTCTCAAGGGCCGATAAGAAGCCGCTCTCCCTGCTTCCCCTCCCCCTTTAATCCTCGCGAAATCCTCCCCGCAAAACTGCAGAGCGTCATCTACTTACTGTATCTTTCTACACACACACACACATACTCCGAAGAGAGAGAGAGAGAGAGTGAGATTGCCGCGTGTACATCCATATTATATGGTGTACACGGGCACGACGAGCGCAAACATTTTGACTCGGCGAGACGGATGACAGCGGCGTGCGCATTGCTGGTGGTTTTCGGATTAACTTACTGCGCATGATGTGTGTATATGTATATATATATATGTACATACAGCGTGATGTTGACCTGCTAATGGGATTGCTTGAATGTTTTATGGGGTGTGAGATTTTCAATTTTGTTGTGGGTGTTTGCGCGTTTTGCGCTATCGTTGGGAAGTTTATTTCTCTTATATAAATAGTAAGCTATGCGTAAGCGTATAAACTACATATCATTGTTTCTTTTTTTAGATTGAAAAATTCTGATAGAAACGTTTGTGATGTCTCTTATGTTTTATTGACAATTTTAATATATATACTATAGGGAAAATTCAAGTATAGTAATAATAGTTCGTTTTATGACACCACAAAATTCAACGTGAATTGTGTCGGATACGCTTATCGTTGACGTTGACAAATATTGGGAACGGCAAAATTTCCTATTTGTTTCGATATAGTCAGGAATATATCTAAGCAACAGGTTACAAAAGACTCGAATTTCCACTATTTTCCTGATAGTAAACGGTAACGCGCTTTGTCAAAGTTCTCCTTTTGTCGTAAAATTTAGCTGCAGCTTGTAGTTCATACTATGCTCTAAAAGCAGAAAATTTTGAAATTCAGTACGTCGAGCTATAGTCGATAAACGATAGATAAAGTTCTCGCGATCGGCAAATATTGATAGTTAATTATGCAGCGTTGTAATGCATATACATACTTTCCGCAGTCTTCATAATTAGAAAGAAAAATCGGAAAACATTTCTAAACTTTGTATAAGTGATGTTTAAATTTAATGCACTATAATATCGGTTCGGTCGCGGATGTTTAAATTTTGAGCTAACGAACTCGATAGCCTGTAAAAACATACATATAATACAACGCGTTATCGATTAAAAAGTTAGGCAATCAAGAAGTTATAAAATATTTCAACTCGTAGGCAACTCGCCGCGGCTCGATGTGGCTATTGAAGAGAAACAGTATAGTATCGGAAAAAAGTTGCGCCGGATTAAACGCCACTCATAATTCATTCGGGATAAATGTTTTCGCTTGTTGAAATCGTTATATTACCGAGCTATATATATATACTTTATCACTCTGCTTTATGAATAACTTGAGTAAACGGTTTTTCCAATACTTCATAGTTCAAATTACAAACCACATCAAGTAAACCAACTAATTACACTTTCTTCGGAACAACGTGTTTCCTTGTTCCCCGCAGAAAACCCTTGAGAATTAAACCATCACCAGCTCTCGACAAACATTTTACCAGACCTCGACAAGATATTACACAACGCACATATATGAAACCGCGCGACAAACTTTAATTAAATACAACGAGTGTCGCTCAAAAATTCACAACCTAACCGCCTAAAACTTTTCTAATCTGACACAACGGCAAAGAAAAGCACCACATGACATCGCGCGACATCAAAAACGACATATAACGCGTATCCACAACCTCAGTTATAACATGCATAAGACGCGCGTACGCGCTTTACGTGGAAACTTTCGGCAAATAAACGTACCGCAAACTCCCCGCTTGGTATCTCAATAATTCATTCGGCACGCAGTATGTAGACGGATTACAGCAAGGATGTAGCAACAGTAGCAGCAGCAGCAGCCTCTTATGGTAATATTTCTTTTTCTCAACGCACGAGCCTGAATTATCAAGTGGATTTGTAAAGATTTTGCGGAGGAGGTTGGAAGGAAGGGATATAGACTGAAATTTCGGGTACGCGCGGAGGATAAAGTTTCTTGAGGTTTACGATGATGAATTTTGGATCGGCCGGTGTGTGGTTGCGGTTGTGCTACGGAGGAGGAAGCGATGTGAGCGATGCAGTTGTTGTGCTAGTTTAGCGTTGAATTCTGATGATGGTGGTAGAGCGAATAGGTGAGGGTAAATGTTTGGTAGGTATATATTAATATAATTAATGCGTAAATTTGTAGTTGATTTTTTTTTCTTTTTTCTTTTTTTTTAATTATCCATGGTATTTTCAAAACTGTAATTTTAGTATAGGTTGCCGGCAATTCTGTTTCCAAATTGCTTCATTAAAATGTTAATAAAGTTATATAGGTTGCAGAATTTATACATTTAAACTACGAAACTCTACCGTTTTCTTGGAATAATTATAAACCTAACGCTGGTGATTTGCTTCTGAAATTGAACAATACTTCCCTCTCCGCTTAAAATACGATATAACCAATCAATAACTAAGCCCTATAGGCCGAACAATAAGACGCGGCGCCATTTGTACCGTGAACGTCGCGCTCCTTTATTGAGCAGCGCTCGCTCTATCATTTACCGCATTTATTATTACGAGAAAATTTTGTCACAGCATCGAGCCATTTACATTTATATTGAACGCTGGCTGCTCGTTTATATTTGAAAGCGTACCGTCGAGTAAGAGAGAAAGGAAGAGAGAGAGAGAGAAAGAGCAACGAACGGTTAACTGAATATCGAGCCGAGCGCGCGCAGCTTCTGCCGCTAATAATAAACGACGAAAGGAGCAAGAGAGAAGGGAGCAAGCTTTCGAAATTGCCTTGAACCCAAAACTGACAGGATATTTGAGCGTAATTTCATCGCGAGTTTCTTACGTGCACCGCGGATCATTTTTCTACATTTACGGGATGCTCGCGCGAGAGTATCATGCAGCCATTTATCACGACGTCCAGTGCGCTTTTGCAATCAATATTAATTAATTCACTCACTCTTCGCGCTTGACTCCGAAGAAGAGAGAGAGAGAGAGAAGCTTTCAACGTATTCGCAGACCCTTTCGACAGAAAGAAAAAAAAAGGAGAGCGAGAGAAGCGAACTCGGCCGAATTAACGCGCGCTCGTCAAAGGCGCAAGTCTCTGCACCTTTCGCGCATTAAAACCGAGGCATCACGCGGCCAAATGAAATTACGAATCGCACTTCCGGGCGACGGCTAAAAGTCGTTTCTCTCTCTCTCTCTCTTTCTTCTTTGGAGCGAAAAGCAAGAGTGAGTGAGTGAGGGAGAGAGAAAATGATTCAATTTTCGCCAGCATGTAAATCAAACGGCCGAAATTCCGAATCTCGTATTCCGCTTTCGAATTTCGTCTCACACCGCCGTAATTTCACGGCGACTTTTATCTGTCATTACTGCCGGCGCGTATACGCGCGCCAGCAGAAGTACTGCGTAGTTACAATTTCGCTCAGCTGAAATGTGCCGAGCGTTGCAGAAGAGAGTCAGAGAGAATGAGAGAGAGAGAGAGAGAGAGAAGGGTTAATGTAGTTTGAGCGGTGAATTTGATCGTGCTTTGCGCGCATGTTGAATTTTGTGTGGTTTTTTTTAACGTGGCAGAGAATTAATCTTAGGTTTTGTAAGATTTTTAGTAATTTTTTTTTCTCAATAAATTTGATATTTTAATATAGCAGGAAACTGGATAAATTAAATTATTCAACTTAATGACGATAAATTTAATTGAAAGTACTAAAAATAGATATAATTGAGGGTTCTTCTATACAGCATAAAATATATAGTACAAGTATTAAGTATAGTAATAGTATAAGTTACGCTGTCCTAAGAGTAAAATATGATTTGAATTTCATTTTCTTTACTGTATAATTTCCTTAACTATTTCAAAATATAAAATTTAAAGAACATATTATAACATAAACGCGTCTCTTTCGAAAAGTCTTCGTTACTGTAACTTTAACTACCAAACCTCGCTCGATCCTAAAAAAAACGACACACATATACTCGCAACACTTACCAAAATTTTCCCATCCCACTTATACCCGTATAATCCTTCCCCACACCTTCTCTCTCCCTCTCTCTCTCTCTCTCGCGCGCGTGCGCGCCCAAACTTAATAGGACGGCATAATTAAATTTCCTCGATTAGAGAGTAATCGAGTTTAAGTGATGGAGCGCCTCTCGCTCCCTCTCGTTCTCAGCCCTCCACTCGTCATTCATCCTTTATAGCCTTATCCACACATACACTATCGAGAAAGAGAGAGAGAGAGAGAGAATGCGCGAAGGCAAATGAGCAGCGCGTCGTCGTCGCGCTATTTTCGTCAATTGCAAAGTTCACCAGCCCTCCTATACCGTATACGTAAAATCGATTTCTCTCTTTCTCTCTCTCTCTCTCTCTCTCTCTCTCTCGCACCCACTATATATATAAATGTACACCGAGGGCGACATCTGCAGCGCGAGCGATCCGCCCGACAGATTTATCGCGACGACGGGGTTTGCCCGGCGCTTTTTCCATTATGAACGCTCTCTACTCCCTGAATTCGCACTCTCTTCGGTTGGCAGTAGTAGTAGGTAGCGTTTCTCTCTCTCTCTCGCTCTCTCTCTCTCTTTCTCGAGTGGAGGTGTTCTCACGACGAAGGGTATAAGGGAGGTACGCGTGGATTGATTCGATCCGATTTTTATGGAGAGATTTGTGGAGTGCTGAGAGAGCGCTCACCTCCGCACTCCTGAATTTGTTCCCATAGCCCGTGGGGGGAGGGGGGGGGCTGCTGAAAGCTGGATTTTATAGCGTCGAAGGCAAATGGAGTCGTTTAGAGCCTTTTTGCTCGTCCTCGAACGTCGTCGTCTCGATTCTTTCGTTTGTCGAGGATAATATTTGGAAGTGAAAAGCGTCGTTCTGTGATAGTTTAGAAATACAGGACGTGGGGGGGGGGCGGGGGAATATAGACACAAGTAACTTTGAGGATGAGGTGAATGCGAAGAGGCAACTTCTGATCGATTCTCTACTTTTGACTTTAGTATCTTTAACTGTTCAGTTGAACGTAATAAGAATACTCTATGCCTGCTTATAGAAAATTTCAACGGAAAATAAAGTAGACGAAGTTATATTAAGATGGCGAAGATTATTCTCATGATGTGAAAAATGAAATTTTCCTCGCCCGTATATTTTTAAAAGTAATGCAACTTTATTTATTCAGACTCATATTCATATTTTAATATTTTATCCGTGTAAAGTGAATGAGCTTGAAAAAAAAAA
>JAWWEQ010045881.1:0-93692 GCA_035583055.1 Torymus tubicola | reverse complement strand
AACACGCGAAATACGCTCGTATACGCCTGCGGGGGATCCGGAATCTCTCGCATATGTATATATATACATACAAATTTCGTCATCATCCGCGTGGAGAAAGGACACACGAAAAAAAGCAGCAGCAGCCGCCGTCGTCGACGGTTTGATGTCAATGGCCTCGCGCGCGCGCTGCTTTCTTCGCAAACTTTCACCCGTAAAACCGTGCGCGGGGTTCAAGGAACTTATAGTAGTATAGTATATATATATATATATAGTAGGTAGGTGTACACGTTTCGAAACGAAGCGCTCGCGAGCGATGTGCCGATAACCGAATTTTTCTCAAGGTGGGAGGGAGAGACCAAGAGAAAGAGTGGACTTTCTTCGGGGCGAATGACACGCGCCGTGGTGTAAAGGAGGATGAGATGTATACGTATATAGATATGTATACGGTACCTAATTTTCTTTGCGCAACGACGAGTAATATGTCGCGGCCTCTTATAATTGTATACGTGACGAAATAAACAAATTCGCGGCAGCGTTATTTATCGATTTGGCTAATGAAAGTCTGCGCGCGCGATTGGGAAAATTGACACATATATGTATACGCTCTGCAATACTTGTTTATTATATATACTTATAATATATTACGCGTGGCTTTCGAGTTTTCGAGTGTATTTCAAAATTGCATCGCGCTCGCGCACTGATTTATCGTCCCGTAACTGCACCCGTATATATATATTTATACACCTACGTTATATTATCACAGACATACCGTTCGGCCTCGTGGAATCTCTAGACCGTCGATTTCCGTAATCATCGTCACGATCATCATCGACCGCTGTATATCAAAAGCCGCACACACACAGACAGACATACTTTAGAGGTCTCATATATACACGTGGCTCTCTTAACATTCGAAAAATCTTCCACTCTTCCGCGCTCGCTCTCTTTCGCAATGCGGCCCCACTCTCTCACAGCCGAGAAGATCATTGTACAAGGTGAGGGCATCGAACCGGTGAGTATAGCGCGTGTTCCGGGAGGCGCGATTGAACGAGAGAGTGCGGCGCGCGCCATGGGCTTGCGAAATCATTGACGAGCGCCAGATTAGGCGGTGTGATGTCTTGAAAAGAAGAATAAGAAAAATCTATGTATAATGAAACGTAGACGCAGGGAACGGGAACTCCAACGATGATGGGAAAAGGTCGTGGGAGAGAGAGAAAAAGAGAAGTTTTCCGTGATGACGCGAACGCGGAAGTATACCGGAATTACGAATGTTTTTGAAGGTTTGAGATGGTGTATACATAGTTTGTGTTCCGAGGTTATGGCGGTGTACACATATATATAGTTTCATTCGCAATCATGTTGTAAACTACGTCGAACTACATAAGAAATCTCCGCAACACTTTTATATACAACGACCATGTACGCGTGTGTGAGTATATATGTACATCTGACGAAACGCGACGCGCGATACATATATATATGTATACACACATACACACTTGGGTCTGCAATTATAGATGGGAAACGAGCGCTAAGTGGGCAGGTATCCGGTTGAGGTCACCGAGCCCGCGAATGAACCAACGACAGCAGCAGCAGCAACAGCGTGCGGCGACGTCGTTGCGTCAACTCGACTCTCTCGCCGCGATCGCGCCAACTGTTTACTTCCTGGCCTCTGGGTCACACGCGCGCATAGCCTTTTTTTACCTACCGATTAAACGGTTCGTCCGGGTTTCCTCGCGGCCGCGTATCATAATCATCATCATCATGCTTTATTTTTAGATTCGTGCGTCGAAAGGAAGAAGGTTGGGCTTGGTTAGATCAAACCTTTAGTGCGATTGAAAGAGTTTAATTAGTAAAGTGGTGGAATATAGGCGCAGCGAGTGATACGATATTTCATTCGTTATACGATATATAAAACTTTTTTTCTTTCAAGAAAGCTCGAGATATGTTTATTATATGTATCGTATATATATATATATATATATATATAGGTATATAGAGTAAAAATGAAAATGACGGTTCCCACATTAAAAGCACTCTAAGCGTGAAATTTGCAATTAGCGAGTTTATCAGACTAAACCGAATGTATAAAAACTACCTGCGGTGTGTGTGTGTGTATATCTCGCAACTCGCCCAATTGCCCAATACAAATAAATATTTAACAGCTCCCCTTCAAAAATCCATAACACATACACGTATATATATATATATATATACATTATATGTACGTACATATACGCACGTACGGACAGCCCGAGAGAGTAAGTAACCAGCCTTTTCCGCATAAATTAATCCCGCAAAAGGCTCGCGCGAAAATTCTCAATGCAAATATACATATATATATAGAGATATCTCTCTTATACAGCACGCGTTTCCCAAGCGACGTTCACGCGCGCGAGAGGGAGAGTGAAAGATTTTCAAAACGCCTTTCCGCAACGCGCGCGCGATTTCTCAAACACACGCGCGAAATTGCGAGCGTTTCGGTGTAAACATAAGCGGGCATGTGGCGAAAGGTATACGTTTCCTAATTATACGCGAGAGAGTGAGTGAGTGAGTGAGAGAGAGGTTTCAAAAGCGCCGAGAGCTCGAGCTCCGCAAGAGAGTCGATGAACCAATATGCTTTTCTGCGAGAGAGGTGTGTGCGCGCGCGCGAGCGCAGCTTGCAACATCCCTTTCGAGAGAGTCAGCGCACGGCGACTCTCTGCGTATAATACTGTATATACTCTTTCTTTCTGCAATGGCCAGGAGAAAGAGAGAGGCTTTTTCTTGAATGTATGTGTGTGTGTGTGTGTGCAGAGTTGTATAATGAACGAGAAATGCGAAGGAGACAAGTCGTGAGTGCGATGAATCGATTGATTGAATTTTTATATACAATTTGCACCGCGAATCGCAAACCTTTTTTATTTACACATGTGTACAATATTAATCTTAACAATTAGTATAAAATCTCTCCTGTCAAGTGTAATTATAACAACGACATATTACCTATTGACAAAAATTAAAAAGCCACCTCTCGCTCCCTTTCTCCTTTCCACTGTAAGTATATATATATACTCTCACTCCTCCCATCTCTCACTCTCTCGTTGATACTTTCCTCTTGCTCGCTCGCACTCGCCGGCTCGTGTTCACGCGCGGAATGCGAGCGCGACGAGGCTATTGGCCAATCGAACGGGCTCGACCCGCGCGAGTGAACGAGCAAGCTCACGACACACGAGAGCTCTTTCTATCTATCTCTGTATACATATACGTATGTACACTATACGCGCGAAGTGTTGCGATTACTACAGCAGCAGCAGCCACCTGACAATGCGCCCTTTTTCTCTCCCTCCCCACCCCTCCGACGCTTGTTATATCTCTCTCTTGAGCGCGCGCGCACGTGATTTTGCAAGTGAACGGCTTTGTTTCATAAGCTGTATAAGTGTATGTTATCCGTAAGAATGTACTTTTTTTTATTATTGTTAATTTATAAAGGTGAAAAAGAGAGGGGGAGAAGGGTTTTCGACAGGTGTACGTGATGCTCCGATTGGTTTTCCGGGTACACAACCGCGTCCGGCTGAAATCAGAAAAGTCACGAAGCCGGGTGTGCGCTTGCAGTAGTTATATAGAAAGACTTTTTTAACCAGGCCGGTCTTTTTTTCACTTTTTTTTTGTTCTTCGAGGATATCTGGGTGTGGCAGGACGGTTGATGGTTGTATTATACACCGACAGATGCGTAGCTCCGGCAATAAATTTCCTTTTTTTTCACTCTCTTTCCTTTCGGCATCATAAACATTTTTACGAAGCGAGAAACGTTATCGGTGCGCGGTTGTTAATTAACCGTACAAAAATTTTATTCCCCAGCACACATCGAGAAACGAAGGACCGAACGAACGAAAGAAAAAATTAAAAACGTCGAAACCTCAGAACACCACCACTATATACGTCCTATAAATACACTATAACACAAACCAGCTTTGAAACCCCCGAATACCTCGCTATATGCTATATAGAGTGCAGCAGTCGAAAAATCCGATCCGAAAGGGCGGATGTACCATAATGGACCGCCGCCACCGCCGCCGTGCGTCTACCTCGTTCTCGTGTCTTTATATATGCCGCGCGCCGAGCCGACCTTTTTTCTTGGAAGGTGTGCTGTGCTTGCTGCCTTCGTGTGTTATTCCCCTATGGTATATATTCCCTCTTCTGCGCTTGCGCCCGGGTAATGGGCTTTTTGTGTCGTCTGCGTAAGAGAACGTATATATATATATACACGTTTTCCAACGTCTAATTGGGACGATTTTGGGGATTTAATGGCGCGTTTCCGTTTACACGTGTATGTGTATATGTGTGATGGGAAGGAGGGATGTAGTAAAGCGGATAGGAATGGGTTATTGATTTATTGTGAAATTACGAGCGCGACGAGGTGTGGGTACATATATATATAGTGTACCGGAAACCACGCGTGTAATCGCCCGACGCGAGATAACTTTTACTTTTATATGTATTATACTTATACACTACGTGTATATATTAATATGCATATTAGAATAGTGAAGTTTTTACAATAAGCGGATAATTACCATCGCTGTAATGTGTAACCGTTAAGCGAGCGGTATATACACATATAAAATATGTGCGACGCTTCAAGGACTGTTCCGTGAAAAAAGGAGTGTACATATAATACTCTCCGCAGCTGCCGGTTATAAGCTATATACGCACTATTTATGTAAAATAATTCCATACCAATACGCGCTTATCTCTTATACATAAGTGACCAACATCCGCAAAAATACAAAAAAAAACAAAACAAATTTACAAAAAATTTGCAAGACACTCACCTTCCCTCATCGGCAAACACGAATTTCCTCAGCTTGAGATCCCTGAGGACGACGCCGTTATCGTGACACTTGGCAACGGCCTTGGCCGCTTGTTTGAACAGCCTGCGTGCTTCGGGTTCGCGTAGTCTCCGCCTTGCACGCACATAAGCGTGTAGATCACCATAGTGACCCTCCAGGAGAAGATAACGCTTGCGTCCAGCATCAACGACACCGGCAACTGAGCTCGTTGCACCCGTACCTTCAAGACGCAGGTGCGCTTGTAACAACGCGTCCGCGCTCTTGTCGCCCATTTTCAGCGGCTGTAATTTAATCGGTATGCGGCGTTAGTTGTGTTCAAGGAAAATTATGGTTATATAGAATTGATGTATATATATAGTAGTATATGGGATGAGTCACGAGGAGTTTTTGTATATATATATGGGGCGATGACTAATACTATTGTTGAATGGGATATATATGCGGGTGTGTACATGTGTGCACATATAACGAAGGGGGTTGAGGGACGACGACTTCGTTGTTTATATACACGCTACACAATCGCTGTAATTGAGCATGCGGGGATCTGGCGCCACCGCCCTATACCGAAATTCGCAAACAAGCTAAAATCAGACGCAGCGCGAGCGCGGCTTTGTGTATATAAACGTGAATAGATGGAAAGACGACGACGACTGTATATACAGGGGAGGGTTGTATAGGGAGAAAGAGACAATTGGTCGTAAAGTTCGCAGCGGCTCCGTCGTTAATCATAGCCGGCGCGACGACGCGGAGCCCAAGATTCAAATATGCGAGAGATGTGCAGCGACGATGGTTGCCGGTCTGCGCTGCGAATCTCGTTCGCGAAGGAATATACAGAGAGATAAATGAAATGCGTGAAACATGCGAGTTTATTTCGTATAATGAAATATATAAAGAACTATTCTTCTATAAACTTCAAAATTCTTACGTATATATATCAACATAATATAAGCCAACCTTCATGAAATACGTCGAAGGATACCTTAAATCACACACCCACGTATACACACACACATACAATTATACATCGAAACTGTCTCTCTCTCTTGCTATCCTCGAGACACTCGCCGCCGGCATTTCTCTCTCTCTCTCTCTCTCTTGATTTCAAAATTCGCCTCTCCTCGATGAGTTCGCGAACGTTCGTGTCGAAACTCACCTCCTTCTTCTCTCTCTCTCTCCTCGTGTATATATAAGCCGGCTGGTAGACAGAGAGAATTTCACAACGTGCACACTCTGTGCTTTACTCTAATTTAATAAAGGTAGGGCGACGGCGCGCAGCACTTGCAAAACCTCGACCGGCTCCCGATTTCGATCGATTGCCTCTCACATATATACGTACATATATGTATATGTGTATATATTCGCAATCCCAGAGAGAGAATCGCGTTATAATTCGTGACCAGTTTTGGGGACGCGGGGGTCGATGACGACGGGAACGCAACAGGCTGTTAATTTTTTTTTTTTTTATATAAAGAAACCTTCGGACTGAAGGCTCACCGCGCACCTGCGTGGCGTATATATACATATATTTACGTATATATATTTATATACAGAGACGAGAGTTGTATTTCGTTAATTCAAATTCGAAATCCAGGACGATTAAAATTACCATCGGTCGCCCTATTCTTAGACCGTGTAGCTCTCGCCCGCGCGTCGACGGCTCAATGAGCTAAGCATGCCCGCGTGCATACGTATAATACTCTCGCGCATTTAAACTCGGACACCTTCGTCCGGCCCGTATAGCGGGATATTTATAAATAACGTGCCGGCGCGTATAAATAAAAGGCTACTGCTGCTGTACTCTACTCTCTCCCTCTCTTTCTCTCTTATTCCCTCCATTCTCTTACCTCACCTTCTCTCCCTCATCCCGGTTAAGGATTTACTCGTTGCGCAAATATCGATTGGCGAATTTTGCGCGTTTGCGTAAGGCGTGCTCTCCTCTCACGGCGCGTAAGGCGTACAAAATTTAACTCACAGATGTGAAAAATTTGTGCAACGGTTGCCGCGTGGCAATTAAAGGGAGAGAGAGAGAGAGAGTTAGAGACGAAATCTTTTTTTCTCTCTTTTCTCTCGCTCGCTCGTTACACGACAAGTCATCTACCACCACGCGCGCATTGCGAAACGAAACGCGAAATATTCCAGAGACGTAATCTCGCCGCGCGCAAATCAATACGGCTCATTTGGAACTTTCGACATAATTGCAGCAGCAGCAGTACTTGTCGTGTACCTCGGGGGAGGCTCATAGTATTATATACTTGTGCGTGCAGCTGTTCTTTGTTTCCACTTCTTTTGCATTCTTTTTCTCTTACTGTGATTCCCCTTCGACAATAGCGGCATCTTTCGAAACCGCCAACCAGGAAGAACCCGAACAAGAAGAAAAAAAAAATCCGAACTCGAGAAACAAAGCGAACAGCAAATAATTTATTCCTAGATACCTTCGGATCGAAGTATAAGAGAATCACCCATCAAGCACTAATCGAGCGACTCAGCATACACATAGACATCCGGAAATCGAGAGCTCCAACGTTTGGTATATATGTTACGCAAGCGCGACGGGAGATAGGTCCATATTCCAACCCTGAAATCCAATAGGCCTCAGACGCGCAAGCGCGCGCCGCGCACGTAACTGCCCGTCGATAATTACAGGCGAACGTAACGGGAAGATCCATGATGTAACCTTTCGTTCCCCGTGTGTGTATACGTACATGTATACGTGTTCAGGCCTTTTTTCGCATTGTATAACGCGATTGTGAAAAAAAACGCGAAGGTGGCAGTGGTTTTCTCATCGATGCTGCTCTCTTAAACTCTTAAACGCTTAGCGAGACGAGAAAGAACGTTCGAATTGACGTTCAAGGCCGGTCACACCGCTGCCGCTGCTACTGCGCTCACCTCGCTTCCTGTTTAGATTCTTATCTTTTTAGTACATACCTACATACATACCGGGCGAATACGACTTTGCGAGAAATTCACCTGCATTTATCATATACATCTCCGAAATAAAAAAAAAGTCATTATACAGCCAATCGTCAATCTCTTTTTCTTTCTTGAGAAAGAAGAAGAAAGTCGAGCGCAGTTCAGTATACGGATCCACCTCTCGCTTCCGGTTTCGAGTTCAACATACACACACATATATACATATCACACACAGAGCGAAATCGCATCCTCGATACTTTCCCGAATTAGAAAGTGCCGTATAGTAGCGCCGCGTGGAAAAGCGCACGATTGCAACGCGACGACACGCGCGTATGGACCGCAGTTCCTGCTGTTGGTGCTCGTTATTATTCTTTCTTTCTAGCTCGCATACACGTGCGATTTCAATCATCGTATAGGGACTCTTATTACGCGATGACGAAACGACGAAACAAACGTGACTTTTCATTTAATCATCTGCACACCCTTCGCCATCGTCAACTGCCAGTACTACCCCCCATGCGATCAAAAGGCGAACAAAGCGCGTATATTATATATACGTAATACGTGGGTCCTGAACATATGCGCAATCGTATATAAACGCACCCTCGAATTTAACGGCTCTGTAAGCCCGTTGAACGAGAGAAATTTTCGCCGTTCCCATGCGCGATGCGTGAGTCAAGCGCGACCGAGAGAGAGAAAGAATGAGTGAACCTGACGTCCCTAATGACTCATACTCTCTTTCGTATATATAGCCCGCATGCAAGGGGCGCGCTTATAACGTATCGATGTGTATGTGTGTGGTATATATAGGTAGGGAGTGAGAGAAAAAGCAGTCCGAGTGTTTTTTTTTCTTATCTAATCGAGAAGGGAAAAAGCAAAAGATAGGGGGAGAGAGAGAGGAGAGTCGCGTGACCGTGCCGCGCCGACGTCTCCGATCGAATCTCGATAACTGAGATACCGGTAGAGTGCAAGTCTCGTTATGTGTATATATATATGTATATATACATATATAGGCGTGAAAGTATTTTTATTGTACAAAGTTTGCGTGACAATTTCTCGTATATACAGCATGTAAATGCAGGTGTGTTGCGAGTGTCGCGAAATTCGAGAGCGATTTTTCCGCTCGTTAAGAGGCTAATGCAGCGACAGTAGTAGTACGTGTATACATATATATAGCACTGCACTGCGAGTATATACTTTGTGCGTAAATACGTTTCAAAACGTGCAACTTACGCAAAGTGCGCGCAGCAGGGTAAATAACCTAATTATGGGTGGGGAGAGAGAGAGGTAGTCGCTGCTTGTACTATGCGTCTAGAAAGAGAAGAAGAAGGTAGGGGTAATTGAATATAAGTCGCGTAGGGCGCTGGCTTTTAACGTTAACAAGGTGTACGTTCGAAAAAATACCGCTACATTTTTTCGCATCTATACTTCACACTCTTATTTTATGTTAAAGAGCTATTTGAAAGCTTTACTCTTCGTCATTTCACATCGTTACATACACGCACACGCTTGCGCTTGCACGCTTTTAGCCGCGCCAACGGAACAAACAAACAAACAAGCAGCATCGTCGTCTCTTTCGTTTCGTCTGGCGGCACATACTGTATTATATACCTACAGTCGACCGCGCAACACTTTGCAACGTTCGTCATCGACACTTTGTGTGTGACGTTCTCTACTCTCTCTCGAAAGCGTCCGACGTCACCTGAAGCAGAAGTAGTAACGTCACCGCTTGGCGAAAAAAATAACGGGCCGACGCAGTGTTGTACACGCGGCTTTTTATAGGCGAGCGCGAAAATAGAACGCGCCGTGCGAGAGAGAGAGAGAGAGGCCCGCTAGGAAGAGAGTGAGAGAGAGTTGAATAAACGCGAGATATACTCGCGATTTATTTCTAGAGAGAAAGAGAAGAGGAGGAGAGGGGCGATAAGACACGCGACGAGAGGTAAAAGCACAGGTGTTGTATAGTATAGATTATAAATGATGGGTTACTGCTGGTCGTTGGGAATTCGGTGTTGTATGTACTCATTATAGTGTATGATTCGACGTCGTGGAACGACAGATGATATCATCAAGAGACTTAATCACCGTCCCCGCTATAAGAGCGCCTTTATCGGCTGCTAATTTACATTAATATGGGCTCGCGCGATTTTCACTCGCTCGTTTATCGAGCCAAAGTCCATCTCGCGATGGATTTGTCCAATTGGAGAAGGGGCTCGAGCTGATAAGCGACTGAGAACAGGATGTGTATCGCGCGGCTAGATAACGAGAACACACGGTCGTATATATACATGCGTATAAACACTTGAAAATTAAATTCCCACGCACGTGGTTTTCGTGCGGATATAATTTAGTAACAAAACTGGATCGTTCCGCATTGTGGTAGTTGAACGATTTAGGTTTGGAGGATATATATATTATTTGTAGAATGAAGAAATAATGTAATCGATTAGCCCCGAAACCGCGCCACTTGAGGCCCGTGACGAGTAGTGAGCTGAGCGATAAGAGACGCCTCGTGCACCGCACGTGCACTTGCATAATGTTAGCTTGCTTGCTGGCTGGCTGGCTCGCTTGTCGAGATATACTTCCGCGTTATTCGTCGAGTCTCTCTCTCACTCTTTTTTTTCCTTCTTCGGTTTCCTCGTTCGTGACGTTTGTGAGGCACTCACACGCGAAGAAGAGAGAGAGAGAGAGATTATTATTTGGTCGATGGCGAATAGGAGGTATATATGTATATATACTACGTCGTTGCATTCGCATTTGATGTAATTAATTGAACGAACAAAATTGTACACGCGATTATATTATATATACAGTGTGTCTTGGTATATAAAGCGATGAATTTACTTTTATGAACGTATATAACTTTAAAGCATTGCCACACATACACAAAAGGTGTAAAACATTTTTAAACGATAAACTAACAATCACTTTCGCAAGTTTCTTGCAAACAACTCGGTGTATATATACCGCGGTTCAAAAATCACAGGTTGCTGCTATACTACTCCCAACATATACCGAAAATTCCATTTTCCTTTCTCACACGTGTACTCAGCACTTATATACCTCGTAAAATCAGCGAACAATATTTTCCCAAACTTTCATACATATATACAGGTCCACCCGAAATAAAAAAAAAAAAAAAAAAAAAAAAATTGCTATACGTTAGCGCAACGCGTACCTATATATAATATAATACCATCGGGTGGCCGCGTTTAGAAAGGCGACACGCCGTCGTTGCTTCAGGTCGTTCATCGCGCTTTCGTTCGCCGCGCGCGCCGCCGGATTCGCCGGTGTGTATGTGTATGCGCGAGAAAGTTGAAGGAACTCTCTTTCTCTCGCGACGTGTCTGGATATATATATATATATATATATATATATACGTATTGTATACGCGCATTAACGTTATTAAACGTAGCCACGTTGGTTAACGTATTAGTTGGTAACTGTAACGAAGCTTATTTAGCAAGAAAACCGTAAAGTATATATACGCAAGTAGGTAGGTAGAGAGAGACAGAGAAATTTTTGATATTTTTTCTGGCATATAATATAACCGTTGCTCTCGCAACTTGCAACAGACGAGAGACATATAGAAAGAGAGCTTTCTCCGTACCACCGCACATCTGTCCATCCGCACGTATATATATACGCAACATAACAGTACACAGACGCGCGACTTGTTGTTGCAAAATAGTGTTGCGGCTTGCCGCTATATGTATCCACCCACGCAGCCGGTCATTCCGCTCCGCGGCTTTCCAAACGGTACATCGTCGTATACATACACTACGAGAGAGAGCGGAAACGTTCCGAAGAAGCTTCTCTCTCTCTCTCTTTCAACGGTCCCTTTCCTCTTTACCGTAGAAGAGGAAGCGCATACGCGCGTGTGTACGTTGCGGATGCGCGCAAATTGGGCGCAGCCCGCTAACTCGGGCTTTCCGCTGCACTCGCTCGCTCGCGCGCTTTGTTCTTTGATGTATGTATACGTGGAGTGGAGTGGAAAGAGAGAGAGGAGAGGGTTTGATTGGCGAAACGAAGAGAGGAAGAGAGAGTGAGTGATGAGGCGGGCACCGCGATGAGCTAATTACCGTGTGTATGTATATGTAGACATATTTACACGTGGCGTTTAAAAAATTTGGATCGTTTCGTGAATCATGAGTACGCGCACGTTCGAGAGAGATAAATTGAGATATAAAACGAAAATTCGATTTGATTATTCGGATTGAAATAGTTTCGCGTACTTTGTTGTACACCGTCGAGACATTCACCTAATCCCCCTACCACCCGGATAATATATATACACGTTTACCGCACGACTTTATAACATAATCTTTATCACGCGTGTACACACACACACACACACACACTTATATATATATATATATATCTTTGTGTCGCGACTCAGTCTTTTTTTTATCATGTATATAACGAAGAGCGACGAATTACAAAAGACCAAGAGACACATCACTCAGAGGGATAACGCAGGCACGCGCTCGTGGTTTAACAATAACTCATGGAAAAATTATACATTATCGCAATCGCGCGCTCGGGGAAACTATGTCGATGACAAGTTGTAATTATCGGTGTTATATATACGTAAGTATGAGCGTCTCTATGTGTGAACAAGTGCGAGAATGCCGGGGCTTTTTTGTTCATCGGTCGCTGATATGCACGGGGATTTTCACGAGCGCCGGTCTATATAACAATCTTAATGTTATCCTGGATTTTTCTTCGAGCGTTTATAATTAGATTGTATATTGACAAATGTTTTCCTACGTTATACACACACACACACACACATATACACACCCACCGATTACACACGTTATTTCCTCACTATTATTACCCCATATTTCCAAAACGGCAAATAAAAATAATAGTAATAATAATAAATCCGCAAACATTCCATTCCCATGCATCATAGCAACACACGCACCGCACACTCTTGCCCAAAAATCTCCACTTCGTGTCTCGCACACAATTCATAACAATTTCCTCATCTCTCTCTCTCTCTTTCTCTCTCTTCGCAAAAGTGTTCACTACCCAACTCTACACACACACATACACACTAACCTCTCACTCTCGCGATCTATAATTAAACGGAAGCAATAAACGTCGCGCACAGCAGCAGCAGCAGCAGCTTTTCGGCTTTCCGACGACGTCAGTCCGGCCGCCGGGAGAGCTCGCCGGGATAATTTCGCAAGTCGCTCGCGCGCGCTCAGCACGTAACGCAAGCAGCAGCAGCAGTCACTGCTGCTGCTTCTGGCGAAAGAATTTGCATGGCGCAAGGATTTCGCGCCCCGGGCGCTATATATACATACACACACACATACTCGTGAGCGTGCGCGGGACAAAGTGGTTAGCTGTTGCTATATACTACACGAGTATATATATACACACAGTGTGTAAGAGATTTTTAGTGTGGCGCGCGTAGCTCGCGATTATTTAAATGAGGGTATATATGCGCGGTTAAGAGAATTGGAACGCGAGCTTATATATGCCACCTTATAGGTATATAATATATAGGTTCTGTAGCTTAGAACTATTATCTCTATCTCTCGCACTTTCTTGTTATGGAAAAGCATTGATAATAAAGTGGTTCATTGACAAATCAAATTAATCACACGCCAATATGTATATATAATAAAGGGCCCATTGTGGTGCGTATATACGCACTTTATAGACATAAAAGACGCGAGCGCGTGCACGTACGTATATATATATATATATACACATTGACAGTCGGCACGCGTATATACTTATACGCATGACGCATACCGTACAGCTCATATATACCCACTATATAGCACCCCCTTATACACTGGTGTGGGTGAATTCACCGGCTTTGGGAAACTATGTGTGGTTTTATACGGCGTTGTATATACGTTTTCCGGATGACTCATCGTATATATAGAAGCGCAGCGCGCGTGAACGGAGATGCGTATCGGGTTGGTACGATGATTAAAACTTTTTGATGCGTATATACATACGTGGGAGAGTATGCGTATGATATTATGTATAATACGTTTGAAGAAAGAAGAAATCCTGAGCTATTTTTAATTGGTCGTCGGTGTACTGTAAACGTGAACCACCGTTACTGTATATATATATACGGTTATATAGGCATAATAACGAAAAAGAACCTTTGTCTTTAAAGATATAATAATAATAATGTCATAATCCCTTGTAAGGGGGAATCAGAGTCTGCGCACGTGTATATAAGCACCGCAGACACGAGATTTATCGGATCCCTCTTGTGGTTACCTTGGCGACACCGGTTCCGATTCTCAACTCTGTTTTTACGTGAATAAAAGGGGAAGAAGGGGCATTAGATATATACGCACAAGGGTCCTGCGATAAAGAACGATGTTTTAAGGTTATGGGTAATATAATGACCAGAACGAAGGGTTCTCAAATTATTCGCAAAGTAAAAAAAACAACTCACCTTGGCAATGAGATGCTGTCCAGTCTGCACATCGACACACCTATACAAAGTGCTACCCTCGGCAGGTCCGATGAGAAGAAACCTGTCGCCTACTATCGTCGGTCCATGTTGTCCAGTCTCACTCGCCGCATTGTTAGGCTCGAAGGTTGGGAAGGCGACCGGTGCAACTGGCGTAGCACCGACATCATCGCCACTTGGTGATTGCGCTTGTTGCGCTTGAAGAAGATGATGATGATGGTGGTGATGATGATGATGACTACGGTGATGATGATGCGGTGGTTGCTGTTGCTGCTGCAAAGATGGAGAATGCTGCTGCTGCAACTGCTGCTGGTCCTGAGGATTCGAGCTGACGAAGAATTTGCCGTTACTGTTACGCGTCACCTGGAGATGCAGCGGGTGCTGGTGGCGATTCGCAACTCTCATCGTGAGTGCGGAATTACGAAGAAATTGACGACTTTTTGGGGTCACACTGAACGCACCGTTTTTTTTATTTTTGTTTACGTAGTACACTAGTGTATACGTATATACGACACTGTATTATTTACTTTGCTCTTGAGATTTTAGTCTCACTGTTTAACCCGAGGTTCACTGAACTTACGGATTCTTGCCATCTGTACGGTTATTTTTATGTAATATATATAAGATTCACTCTTGGACGTTTATTACGCTGTTTAGGCGCGTCCACACGAACACTTCGGAAGTACTTGGTGATAATATACGATTCTTATCATATAGAATACGATGAAAAAAAAAAATAATATATATCGATGAATTAATGACGAAGGCGAATCTTGTCACTCGCTCGGGGGCGTTGAATTAGCACCAAACGAGAGAGAGAAAGATATACACTTTGTGCGTTGACGATGCCTTTTCGTTTTTCTTTTGTTTTTTATACAATATATGTATATGTGCGTGTATGGTGAGCCGGGATAAGATTCGTATCCCGGTGGACGGAGAGAGATCTCTTGGTCTGCGGGGATGATGATGATATATATATTGTGTTAATATATATATGCTGGGTACCACCCCGATGTACTATATAAGGTCCTGTAACAGAAAACGCAAAAAACCAATGGTTAGACAATAATGTACAAGTGTATATATATACAACAGAAATTTTTTTTTTCTTATAGCGACGATATACGTGCGCGCGCGCGCGGTCTGCGTCCCCGATTTCGTTGACCTTGGCCGACACACGGTGTTGGCGGTTGTACATGTGTATATATATATATATATGCTTTAGCTTTTCGGATCGTTGAACCGCTTGCGAAACGAATATATGCAGCGACTGCGGCGCCGTGTGACAGAACGGATTAGATAATTAGACGCGCGCACGAACGATGATCGCGTATATTATATGCGCGGCGTTGTTGTTGGGCAATGGTTCGTCAGCTTTTCGATAGATGTATATGAGTGTGTGTGTGTGTGTCGTGCGAAAATTTCATAATGTCATATGGTAGTGTGTGTATGTAAGGGGATGAGGGAAGAGGTCGATAAATTAGAAGTACATTATGCATGCGTATGACATTCGCAGAGAGAGAGAGAGAGAGAGGGAGGGGGGAGGGGGACAATGAGTAGCGACTGCGTGTAGTCGTATTGTTATAGAGAGTTATTACGTGCGTACGTGCGCGTGCACGAGGCAGTTATGCGATTGACAATAATTGTCTCTCGTCCACGAGGATATCATTTATTTTTCTTCTTTAAAGTAATGTAGTAATGATGACTTTATATATTCAGAATCGTTTGATTTTTGTTCAAGGTGTATATAATAAATAGACAATAGTATCATTGTCATCGTTTCAAAGAAAACGCGAATTAAAAGAAATGTAGATATTTAGAACATTGTGAATAATGCATGTAGTGAGTAAGAGAAAGAGAGAGAGGAAGATAAATAGATATAGAGACCGATGCGCCACGACGCGTTAATGAAACGCTAACCCGATGACGGCGGCAGCGCCTCGGCGTTTTGCAACTCCCCTGCAATCGCTGCGTAATCATTGTGTTCTCCTTATCCCTCCCTCTCTCTTTCAACGAGAATCTCTCTGTCTCTCTCTCACTCTCTTGCGCGACAATTTTTCCTCAATTGAGCTCGCGCGCGCGGGCTCCCTCTAACGCGTATAATAAATTCCACTATACGTGTGTGTATAATGTCCGTGTGTGTTTATCGCGAACTGGCAGGGTTGTTTCGCAAACCTTTCAAAATCGCGCGTATTTTATTATATACATATCGTCAGTCAAATGAAACCTTGAAAGCTGTGTAGTGTACGTAGGGTCATCCAGTGTGTGTGTGTGTGTGTGTGTTTGGAGGCCATGTGCGGGATTTTTGATTCGCAAATTTTAATGATGATGTATTCTGTATTTCGGGACACCCAATTTTTACGTATTAAAAAGATATAAGAACATAATCCAATCAATTAAGATATGCACCAATTTCCCTCTTACATGGCAGACAAAAAGAGATGAGAAATAGAAAAAAAAAACGGTAAACTATAGTTGATCCGCTACGATCGTTAATCGCCTTCCCGGGGCTTTTGTATCTCACATACACTTCCATTGGTCGATGAGCCAAGTGATTCACGCACGCTCTTTTACACACACACACATATACTGCCACACCGCTATTTCAAAAGCAAACGCTGCTGCTGCTGCGAGCGCGGCGTTTCGACATCCGTCCGCTCCGCTCGCTCTCTCGGCTTGGCTCTCTCTTATGCAATGCGCGCCTGTGCGCTGTGCCGAGCGAGCGCGAGGACTCGCTAAGGTCAGGGGTACACTGGAAGCCGCACCGCCACACCGCGATCTTGAGCGATAATACGCGCGTCCTTTTTTTCTCTCTCTCTCTTTCATTTGTGTGTATCTGTGTATACGTGTATATATATACGCGTGTATAGTTCTAGTGGTGGAGGTTAAAGAGGATCTTTTCGCAATAACAGTGGCGGCGTGCGAGCCGGTGTGTGGTATTGAGGATTTTGGGTTGCCGGTGCGCGTTTATGTGTATGTGAAATTGATTGTCGGTGACGGGTTTGCTGCCGCAAGTGTTAGTGTATTGTGAAGGTTTGATTTAATATAAAATAAAATTTTTTTTTTTAAATTTTCTATTTATAAATCAATTGAAAATTGTTTAATTGATCAGCTTAAAGCTTAGAATTTAAATTTATAAATTGTATCAAAAATGAATAATTATTGAATGTAAATAATAAAATTTCTCTTGAATTTCGAAGTAAACTCCGAAATGACGGAACCAAAAAAAGAAAAACTTCTCCCTCCTCATCGCCTCTCATCTCACGACCAAGAAAACAATATCAAGGCGCATTCCTATATATACATATACTACTATTCAAACGCGTAAGCATTTAAAATGCGCGCCTCGTGGCCGGTCATTCAATCCAAAGTGATTTATCAGGGCCGCGTTCTTGCGTCGTGGGAGCCACAGCCACACAACACTCTGCTCGAGGATTTTTTCGATTTTCTCGCGTATATATCCGCGTGACGCATCTCGATAAGGCCGCACACAGACAGGGCCAACACGCGGTTCTGCAAGATAAACATATCACACATACATACATACACGTGTGAGTAGCAATGACGAATTCACCCGCTAAAATTCCTCGACGAGTGCATCATTCCTATCTGTCTCTATCCGAGAGTTTAATGACCTTCGAAATTCGTGATTTTCGTGTGTGTATGTATATGTATGTATAAATGTGTTAAAGGGGAAGAAGTATGTATCGTGAGAGAGTTATTCTGAAGGATGACGCGAGTGGGAGAGAAGAAGCTTATCGCGCGATTTCCCCCGCTATGTATATATATATATATACACGCGCTCCTGATGTTCTTTGCGCACTTGCGCAAAACCGCCGCTGGCGCCAGGGATGTAGCGAGGTTTACCGACGCCCCCACGCCGGTCGCAATTATCATTTTCTTTCTTTTTAAGATTGTAGAATTGTTTACACAATGTTTTCGAATAGGAAAATACTGTAGAAGTGGAACTGGGAGTTTAATTAATGAGGTAATATAGGGTAAGCGCGGTTATGTGAAATTTAGTCGTTATGACAATCCTTGAATTCCTACGGGTATGATGTAATTTCTCTCGATTCCCGGCGACTTTTCACGTGTCATCTAATAATTATCAGCCGCGTGATTAATATGCGTAACAGGAAACACTCGACGAGGAAATTCCTCGATAACGGACGCAGTATTAATGAGGATACATATCAAGAGCTCTATAGGGAGCACAATGATTTATTTGAAAATATTATTTCCTAGATTATTCTATCAACTGTTGTTCTCTCACTTTATGATTCGTGGTATAATACAACGAAAAAAGCCAGCGATTATTTCTTAAACATTCTTTTAAACACTCTTCTACCGCTCGAAGTTTATCGCGAAAATTTCGACTCGCGTGTATATCGTAATTTCTAAAATTAAAAACCACTCGGCAACAATAACCTGGCTATTTAAAGACACACATACGGCGCTTTATTTCACCCGATAAATAACTCATTTTCGCGGCCCGCAAAAGATATATAAGTATATATTTAAGCGCAGAGGCAACAACGAGAGACGCGAGCGAATACAGCGCGGGCAGGAGAGTAAAAAGAGAGGACGACGCAAGCACGCAAGGCGGTACGCAACGAGAAACATGATGAAATTGGGCGAGCGGAACGAGCGAAACGGTATACGCGGCTCGCATTGTGTGACGAAACGCACGATGTATATAGATACACGTATATAACGAGTGAGTGAGAGCGAAGGCGACGACGACAACGACGACGAGATAGCCGATATCCTTCGCTAAGGTCAAAATGGCGCGATGCGGGCTTCCACGGGCCGGTGGAGCGCGCGTAGGTGGATGTAATTTTTTTTCCGATTATTATAAAACGGATGTACAATATATATAAGCTTGTAATATAACATTGTGTATATAAGCACCGTAGGTGGCCCCGAGACGACTTTATCGAGTTTATTGAGAATATGAGAGAAAGAGGGAGAGAGAGAAAAAAGTGTTTGCAATAGCCGCGAAATCGCAGAAGAGAAAGAGATAACCACCAGCCGAAACTACACGTCGTATTATCTGGCTGGATTATTTCGAGCCGATAACCATATATACCACACGAGAGAGAATCTCAGCAGCGGGAGAGGAAAAAAGAACGTCACCTTTAACCTCTCATTCAATGTATATACGTATAGATATACACACACACATAACGGAGCAGTCGCAAGCTTCCCGTCATTTTCCATTACATAATTGACGTCACCGCTTCAATATATACTCCCGTCCATCACTATACTAGCGCAGGTGTCAATCCCATGGTCCCTTCTCCATCTCAACCAACGTCCCATTACCATAATACCTTCTGATGCAATACCGCGAAAGAAACAAATTCCCAAACACACTCTAATATATACCTATATATATATTTTTTTTTTCCTCTACGCATTTTATCGGTGACCGTGGTGTACGCTATATCTATATGTATATACAAGTAACCGCGAGCGACCCGTGCGCGCGCGCGCTGGGTCATCGATTATTATTACGCGCGAGTGTGTGCCGGAAGTCGCCGCTTCCTTCGGCCCTGAGTCCGCGCGTCGTCGTTGTCGTCGCGGAAATATATATAAGTAAAACGAGCGAGCGAGCGAACGAACGAACGCTTTTTTTAGGCCACGTGTCTGTGTATGCAAGAGTACACGTATATAGAATCGAAACTGTTCGTGTTGATAAATAACGCGACATTTGCACAGTAATATATAAGTTAGTTGCACGGAAGTTACGAGATTTTTCTCTCTCTTTTTTAAATGAGATGATTTCGGAAAGCGCGTTGTATATATGCGCAACGGTGTACCATAGTTTCGTAAAGATTCCGTAAACCGTTGGTAGATATAGCCTTCCGACACACGTGAGTGTGTCAATCTATCTAACCTTAGACACATACATATACATACACAGCTATACGCGCGCGCGTATAGCCGCAATTCTATACTATGGTGTACACAGTAGCTCCGAAATTCACTTAACCATCGAAATTTTCAGGGATTCTAATCGGAAATTGCGTCTTCTCTTCACCTTTCCTTTCTCCGTTTCTATATACTCTTTTTTTTCTTGTCGGTAAAAGACGAATTTTAAATGACATGTAAATATACGCGCGGATCGAGGGAGGTAGATAAGGCGCTATGCGTAAATGTAAATAGACCTGACGCACGTTCCGAATTCCACATCGTCCTCCTTTTATACATATATATCTATATGTATGTATGTATGGGTTCTCTCTCGCACTCTCTCAACATCCTGGATTACGCGCGCGCGCCGGAGAAAATCCGGGCCTCCGCGCACAGCTGCTGTGTCTGTGTGTCTGTATCGCCGGATGCTTGCATTGCATGTATATAAAAGAGGGGGAGAAGGAGTGAGGAGAGAAGCGCACACGCTCCCGGAAATATATATATACCTATATATACGTGACGCATTCTATTTTCATTTGTACGAAGGTCGAGTGATAATAGGCGCTCTTGATTCAATCGCCGCAATGTAACGTTAGATAAAAGCTGCAGAGACTGCGAGAGAACACGTGCAATTAGAATTATTCAAATGGAGAATTTCGAAAGGAGAAAGATAAAAACTAATCATCCTCGTTTGTAACGCGTGACTTTCGGTAAAAAGGCTTGATTTTAAAATTGAAAAGGTATTCCGGCAACCATGACGCGAACGAGTATTTGAGGAATTCGAACGCGACGTTCGAAGCATCCGAATTCAAATTTAAATGAATATTCGAACGCTCTCAGCGCGCTTTCGACACTAAAATTGAAATTTCAAATCCGTAAATTAAAACGCACTTAAAAAACAAAACTCGAACATCAATCAAGACGATAACGTAGCAGCAATAGCAACGGCGCGCTTCTAATCATCTCCTCATCCAACAGAAACGAGAAACAATGTCGAAAGCCTCCAATTACCACACTGCGCAACGCATCTCTCTCTCTTTCTTTCTCGCTTGCACTTTGCACCGAATAAACACACGTTCGTTGAGCTATCTCAAGTAACTTCTAACCGGGACGGGCTTCTTCTCTTCCTCCTCTCCTCTCTGTACTTGGCTCGCGCGCTGAATGTCACACACACGCGCGCAGATCGATAGTCCCGCAAACTCAGGCCGCACGCGCGCGCGCGCGCGTTTGTACATCATTCATATTTTTTTTCAAAACTATGCGGATTTACATGAGGCCGATCATATAGTACATATATACATCGCCAATGTATATGCGTGCAGTTACTCTATACGTTAGAACACGTCGGAGGAGCAGTGACCTCGAAAACTCGCGCGGCGTTGTCGGTTACCCAATTTAGCGCGATTGCGATTAGGCCAATATTACACATATACATATATATATGTACACATACACGTCACGCGCGGTTTATATAGAAGTATATAGAACGCCCGCAAGTTAAAGAGAGAGAGAACGAAATCGATAACGACTCATCCGCCTCGTCAGCGCTCTATACACTGCAGATATATACGTATAACATGCAGAGCCTACGACACGATAGACAAATCTACACAAACACACACATACATACACACACTCACACACACACCATCATCGATCACTGAACTGTGCACTGCTTAGTTACCTCGTTGCGTGTCTTGCTCGATCTACGTTGCTTCATTTACAATGCCGACATCACACCGTTCCTGAACGGGGGTATGAGGCCTCGGCGCTCCTTGCGACCGTCGTCTGCTCGAAAAAAAGGCGAACTTCCTTCCCTCGCCGCGCTCGATTGGGCGCGAACTTATGGGATGAACTTTGGGTTTTTTTCGCGCTCGCGCTAACTCCTCTTCTCCTCTTGTTAAGGGTATGTTTCCTCTTCTTCTTCTTATTTAATCTTCTTCGCACAGCCTCTCGATTGTCAATCAATGAGAGGTCGTTTTTTTTAAAAAAAAAGCACTGAACGATTTTTTTCAATTCTTTTCTTGGTCACACCGAAACTCTTTCAACAAAAAAGAAGGAGGGGGAGAGAGAGATGAGAGAGAATCTCGCGCTACGGACGGTCCAACGCGCTGGGCCGTACCTCCGCTCAGAAACGACGCCGGCAGCAGGTAGACGAGAGACCGACCGTGCGCGCCATTGTGCAAGCGACGACTGACTGACTGAGTGGCCTGCGCTCTCCGAGCTGCTGCTCATGCTCATGCTCCGAGGTCGCGCTCGCTCGCTGCTCGTAGCGCCGCCGCCGCCGCCGCCGCCGCTGCTGCTGCTGTCGCTGTATAAACGCGATGTTGCCGCACTTCGGTAGTCGCGCGTATCTGCTGCTGCTGCTGCAGGTGGTGGTAGTGGTGGCGTGCGGTAGTATACGAGAACGGGAGAAAGAGAGAGAGAGAAAGATATACGTGCGCTGTGTTGTATTATATACCAACCACGTAGCAGAAGTGTATACGCGAAGCTAAGTTAGTGTGTGTATTTTATATAGAGAAAAAGAAGCTGCGAGCGCTCCTCCGTGTGCAATATATCGCGTGTGTGTATATACATATATATGTATACGTTATAATATATACTGAAAGAGAAGTTATATAGCCAGCACGCTGAAGCTGTGGGGTTGGATATTCTTCCTTTCGTTTTTCGTCAATCCTGTGCTGCTGTTCAGCTTGATGTTTCTGATATGTGAGGTTATACTACTACTCAGCCTCATCTACGGCGGCAGTGGCCACACCGGGTAGGAAACGACAGACGGAGAGGGAGAACTCACAGCACGCTTCCGGGTTTCTAGAGAGGGAGAGAGAGGAGAGGGACTGAGAGAGCTTCTTATAGAGACCGGATGTAAGTACATAGGCCTTTTTTCGCATTGTTTGGGTGGGGAGGAAGAGAAGGTTGCGGACGCATAGGATGGTGTAAAAGTAGTGGGGAGTGGCAGGGGGGGAGAGGAGAAGTCGATGTGAGATCGCGACGCTGAGCGTGCGATAAGAGAGGCACGCGTGGGTCTATGACCGAGCGAATGAATGTATAGGAGTATATTAAGAATGGAGAGAGAGTGAGAGAGTGAAAGAAAGAGATTGGTGAGAAAAGTTAGGGATTCCCCGAATTCGACAGATTTTCTGGTATAACGATGTCATGATTTTGGTATGCCAATTTTAATGGGCTGATACAGGATCGTATGATTTTTGAAATTGTTTGTTTACTTGTGTAGTTGTAAACAATCTGTTGTGGTGAGAAGGGAAATAGCCTTTTTTTAGATGTAGCAATAGAATAGTAAGTTTCCAAAATTAGTGTAACAAATCGATAAATATTGAATTCACGTTAGTATTGATTTCTCAGGTTTTCAAGTCAACGGTGCAAGTAGAAGAAAAAATAAACTATTTACGTGAAATGTATTTGTTTACTTTTTATTGCTATAAAAGCTTTCATATAAAAATTATTACTATATTCTATCAAATCGAAATTTGAAACACTCTTACATATACTTCTGGACGTTTCATTAATGGAGCGTGCTTTATCATCCTGTAGTCGATAAAAATAATAAGTATAAAATAAGGACGCTCCAAATAACGCATCATATGACACGTTGACCGGCTCCAAAATTCCTTGGATAATATGTATGAGCCGATCTCGAGTTACCGAAATCAGAGATACTTTGAAAATCTGTCTCAAATCTATCAAAGGAAACCTTACCGGTTTTCAGCTCCTGGAATCTTACTAGAAATATAGCAATTCCTATGATTCCCCCTTTATCTTCTGTTAAAGTCAAGCAGTGCGCTTAAAAAAAACGACACGTGTCGCTTTAATTTACAACAATTAGACACTTAATTTCATTTTTTTTCTCTCTTTCAATAGTATATAATACATTGCATGAAATATAATCGCGTTACACAACGCGGCAACGCGAAAGGATGTATTTCTAAATTCCTCCTCGATATAATTGCCGTGTATCGGTATACACAATATTTACCTCACGCCGAAATTATATTACGATTCATTGTTCAGCGCATGATATGCCGGCGAATGCAAAGTTATAAACTAAACAGATCACAATCTAACGGTTGAGTAGCGAACGGAGTAACAGATGTTTCGTTACTATGGATCTGTGTGTGTAAGACCTTCTTGTCGCAACTATTACGGGCAGCGTTGTTCGTGTAGTTTCGTTTTCGAAAGGAAATGCAAGGTAATCTTTATTGAATTTGTGAAACGGTATGAAATCCTTGTCGATTCATATAGAAATGATATAAGAACTTTTTCAACATAGAATGTCGGTCCAATAAGTACGCTCGTTTGTTACAGATTTTACATTATGAATGTGCATTAAAATTGTGAATATAAATTTAAAAAATTTAGTCAACTATCTATAACTCAATCCCTTATCAATTGCGCTCGTTTCCTTTTTAAATTATAGTAATATATTTCCGCGAATTTCATCAATTCACGTACTTGTATGAAATCATATATAGTACATACTGTATCTCATCATCGTTGAGTCAAAATTTCATTACATTAGCACAAGGTACCGTCTATATACATATACGTATGCGCATCGTCATACAGCAACGCTTTCAGCGAATATGATCCTAACATGCGCGCGAGCGCTGCGCCAGCTGTATGCTTGTATACGTCGACCGGTGTGCGCAAATCGTTTCCATGAATATTTCATGTAATATAGTGCAACATTACGATAGAAAAAAAGGATACTGAATCATCCATTCGCAATTCTTTTGTCCACAGTCGCCCAATCCTCAATTCGGATCGGCACCTAAACTCGTACTCTTAAACCAATACCACGACGATTTTCTAATAAAATCAGCGCGCTTACTTGTATATACGTGTACACAACAATCGCTGTATTGCACTGCGCTTTTATTACACTTTTGTGTAATTATTGTTTTTTTCGAGATTTAGAAACAATAAATCACGAAATATCCTCCAACCGACGTTTCCTCTGTGCTAATGCGCAACAATTTTTTTTTAATTTCCTTGCTGTATTAGCTCTAATGTTTCCGCGTTTTTGTTCGACCCGCGACGATCATAGCGCGCTATACGAATGCTGTTTTTGTGATCAAAAATGTATGACGTTTCGGATTTCATATATTTGCGTTTTCAAATGCGCGCCTCGCGGGCAATAACACTTGAGTCACACTCTCGCGGGGCTTGCGCGCACATATTTGCACTAACTTCGTGACTTTAATGCGTGCCGCAGAAGAAATAGCGCATATTTATACGTTCGATTGAATTCAGATGTTACAGATTAAACGTATAGAACTTATGATTTCGTCTTTATCTTTCAACTGAAATTCGGACGGATGTGTATATCGGTATGTCTTCGTCTCAAGGACGCGCTTATATATAATTATTATAAGATATTTTCCGTAGATTCAAATCGGCCTATTATAAAGTTTAATCATTATGTGCGATACTCAATTAGAATATATTGAAATTCTTCTTTTCTCTTTTAATAGGTCATATAAAATCATTGTTCAACGAGGCAATGGGATATTTTTACAGCGCTTTAAACAATGCCGCTAATTTTTTTATAGCTTGTCTTATACACACAGACATTCGAGTGAAACTACGTGGAAAATACGACACGACAAAGTACTTATGGGAAATCGTAATAGTATGCAAGACAATGACGCTGTATAGGCAACTAAATACAATTATCTCGCAAGAAATCGCGCATGTTGAAGCGTTACTCATCATTCACGGCCCCGTTGCAATGTTTTTTCACGCAATATTATCATCATAAACAAATTACGTATTTGTGTATTCTATTTTTAACGCACACTATATTTTCCGTCAAGACAAATGTTTGAAATATTTTTTAAAAGGAAAAATTCAGGTTACTGAGCTCCGAAGTATTTTGCTCCGTTTTCGGCTTTCTTAAAAATAATATGTAAACAACCCGTATTTCAATTAAATTTAGCATTAAAAATAATACGTTTGATATAATTCAACGAAAAAAATAAACAAACAAAAACAAAACAATTAAAAATCCCATCTCCTATCACATAAATTCAAAACAATTATAACCTCCACTACACCAAATCATCGAAAATCATAACAGAGATTAAATCAAAAACTTACCGTAAACGTACTTTGTTCCTGCACCTTGTTTTCCACTTATTCCTCGTTCACCAACTTTTACACTATAAGCACTTCACTCTTTAATCCAAAGCACCACACCGAAACCTCGCGACGCTTCACTCGCCGGCTTTATACATACACACCGCTGTTATAAACTCTCTCCTTCAAAAGCGTCGATAAACACGCGCTCTCGGCATCAGCTCCCGGCACGGCTCGCGTTGTAGTAATACCATGACGCGCATGCGCGAAAAAAGATAACGCGGCTCTAGGCCGGCTGTACACGCGGCGCGACGGGCGCGCAGGCACGTATGCAGTCGCGTGCACGTGGATAAAGAAGTAGGAGGAGGAGGAGGAGAAGGAGGTGGAGGAGAGCAGCGCTCTCATTGATCATGTTTCGCGCGCTTGCGTAATAATGCGCCTGTCTGCCTGCCTGCCTGTCTGCCGCGTGTGGAATGCAATGTGATGTGTTTTTGTGAGTTTTTTTTTGTTTTAAGTGCTTTTAAGGGTGAGGAGTGATGAGGTGCGATGTGAGGAAAGGGTTGTTGGTGGGGTGGATGATTCGTTGAGCGAGAAGAGAGTTTATTATATGATAATGCACGAGGTTGTTGGCATTGCGATGTATTTTTAGGGATTTGTGGTATTGCAGAAAAAGATTTGAAAGAATTTTAGGGTACACATTGGTGGGAATATTTTTTAGGTGGTAAAATAATGATGACTTCTAAACTTATTACTGAAATTATGTGAAATATTGAACGAAAAATTCTTTTTACTATCTTGAATGAACCCCGGTTCGAAAAAGAATTTCAGTGCAGTCATTGTATAGACCGGAGAAGAAGAGCACTTGGTCAAGGTTGCTATCAAGAGCTTCTTGTGTCGCTGCGCGTGCACGTGCACCTTTGCCACTAGACGTTTTTTTTCTAAACAACTCTTGAAAAACAGATATTTCCATCTTTTTCAAAAAGGAAAAAATGTAAATAATGGTTTTTTAGTTCAAAAATTTTCTTTTTTTACCGACATAACAGTAGAGTCATTCAAAGTGGCAATTTAGATACTTTAATAAAATGTTATTAACAATCGTCAGAAAACGTTTAATAATTTGCAACATATAGTAATGTATAAAAAGATTCCAACGGATAAAATTTAACAGTAAACGAACCCAAAGTATGATATATTTATTTAAAAAGGCACAAACTTATTCGAACGACCGACAAACGTTTATTTTCTATATATTAAATATTTTCCTAATGAGCACAAACACCTACATACGTCTGTTTGCGATTAACACACATATAATTTATCGAAAAACATACACGTTATAGATAAACGTATATAAACGCGCAGTAGTACAATGTTTACACAGATTAACCTTAATTACTCATCGAAATCTAATTAGCCACCGTCAAGATTCCCTTTCACTTATCGTGACTTTAGATTTCCTGCGAACTTGCTGCGACCTACGAAACTTTATTCTCTCTTCCGTCTTTATACGCAGAAGAAACCGAAACGCCCACGTGATTGTAAGCCAAAACAAACGGAAGAGTTACTTGATCTTACGATTCACCGACGTAAATATTTCCATCCTGACAAAGATAAATTCGCTGTTTCCGATTTTACACATGATTTTGCGTGGAAAAGTACGGGTATAATAAGAAATTGAAACAAATTTCGCAAGGGATTACAAAGTAGTTTCCTTTCGTTTTCTTTAATTGTTATCACACGATATGACTACAAAAGTTAAAAGGTTTGTTCATATAAACAAAAAACCACAAGACCCGGTTTAGTGGCGAAAAGTTGCACGATAAGATTGTAGATGTTGTTTAATTAAACTATCTCCTTATAAATTTCGTAGATTATTTGAAAAACTATACTCCCACTGATAGGAGAATACTATATACACACGTTTGCCGTGATACGTTTTACACATATTCTGTTTTTTTTCTCATCAACATCATTAATTCATAGCCGTAAAATAATTACTGATATATATTAAATAAACTAGCGATAGCATTGACACAATTGTTCCTTTTATAATACAGTGATAAAGTATTTCCTGTTTTCATCGAAACCACATAAAATAATTTTCCTCAACGCATTCCTTCTTATAGACAAGAAGCAGGAATTAACATATTTTATTTTTTTTTTAATTTTTTCAATCCAAACATCATTAACTTTGCAAAATCAAAAAAAAAAGAATTAGCTCAAACTCACATACTCTATTTTTAACCAACATGTCGTATGCACTCCGTTCGTGATGCACGCGACTTTCTCACCGAAATATTAGGACAGCGTGCAATTACGTACCAGGGGGGCGCGCATGACGCATTCATTGTATTTTAAGACGGCAGCGGCGACGCCAGGCGTTGGCCTCTCGCTTTAATTGAGAGCAACGAAAGAGAGCGGAGAGTGAGAGAGAGAGATAACAGGAAGAAGGACCGTGGGAGAAGACGTCAACCCCGCAACGGCAAAACACCGTTGTCGTCTGCTACTCCTGCACGTGTGCGTACATATATATGTATGTATGCGTGTGTCATAATTGGCGAGTGTATGTACGTATATGTATAATACACATTATAAGAGGGAGAGCGTTTGGCCAATTGGGATTTCCCGTGGCAGTGAGAGCAAGGGGCATCCCATCAGGGATTTTTTTCGGGGCTCTGTTTGCTCTCTTCACAAGAGCGGATTGTTATAATCTGTTTTATAGTGTTGCTTGATTGCATTATTATACCTATATAAGTGATATTTAATTTTATTTAGTTGGATTAGATACGTTTAAGAGCTTCGCGTGATTCGATTGGGATGGTTTCGCTTCGCGTGATTATGTGCGGTTCTTTGTTTCCCTATCGGCTGCGGAAGATTATTGAACCAAACGCGGAGAAAAAATATATATGGCAACATTGTGTAATACGATTGCAATCAATTAGTCAGATATCCTCCTACCCTGCTGACGTAAAAAGTCCATGAAGACACTGACATAACTTCGCTCAATGATGTCGCATAGGTTCTTTGAGCAAATGTTGCATTACATTATATGTTTAAACAATTGTCTCTGTTTATATTTCATTAATATGTGCTTACTCTCAATATTATTCTGAGATTAAAAAGAACATGTAGGGGAGCTATAATTTAAAACGCCAATTATTATAGAAAAAAAAATGAAAACTTATCTTTATTGTTCTCTGCGCGTATGCAAAAAGTTATCGGTTACGATGAGAATAGGGCAAAGAAAAACTTTTTCGACGCATTGCGCTTAAAAATAAGTTTTAAATTTATTGTTAAGAGCACGAAAAAAAAACGTCTTTGTTCGACGTCGGGTCGTCGCGCAGAGAAATCGGTGCGCGCGTGAACCTGCAGGAAGAACGTATACATACAGCAATGTTGCGTAACATTACCGCGTCAAGTGATAATGAATTTTTTTGCAATTTTTCAACACACAAAAGTGCAGCAGACGCGTGAGGTACAGTATCTTACAAAAACCAAATAACCTTTCCATCAACAATTCAAATATTATCGTCTCAACAATGTAACCTTTCAAACTATCTCTTTTTACCATACAACAAACAAAGCACAGGGGGGACCTTCGAAATTCACCGCGCACGACCACAAGTGTACATTGTTGCAACAAACATTATAAGCATTGCATATACACACACCTTAACTTGGCAGCTAAAAGAAGCAGGTGTGTCAGGACGAAACCTCTCGTAAAGTGAATTTTTACGATCGCGTATGATAAACACCACAATGTTGGCAATTAAATCCTGAAGAAAATCCTCGTCCTGTCACGCTTGCATGTATCACGAACTTTTCGTCAACGTCGTTGTCTCGTACAATATAGAAGTATCTAGAGATAACGAGCGCAAGCAAGGAAACAGCATGACTAGTTCTGGTGTACATCAATCCAGAAATTACCAGAATACCGTTCTAGCATATACGCGCGTATGTATATGTGAGTATAGAGTGCGAGGAAAAAGTGCACGTGACGGATGAAAAGTATATACATATAAGATTTTTCTTGTATTGCGCAATTTCGTTGTTGCATCTGCTTGGAGCGTATAGCACGTTGATTGTAATATGCCGCTCTGCGCGTGCGATAAGTACGGTTCGCTGTATAGTGTGAGTGTGCGAAACGGAGTTGCGCGAATGTGTCGGGGATTTTTCCAAGGTATGTATATTGATGTAGCGAGTGGTGATGCGTTTTATATTGGGAAAGTCTATATATGAAACGCGTAATGAAAAACTTTTCAGTGTAATCTTGAATTTTGTTATTGTATATATAAGATTTTATGGAATATCAAGGATTCTTATACGCATGTAAATTTACATCGAAGGACTTCAAACAAACCTAAGCATATATCTCTTACATATTCGACTTCTGAAATTTGCAAAACCCATGATCCCTCACTTTACACCCACATTGGCAAAGATGCTCCAACCAACCCTTAAAATAACACAATCCTCCGTTCCTTCACTTCAGTCCTCTTCTGATTCCACATTTCGCATTCACAATCGACAACTCCGCACTTCCAACACACAAAAAAAAAAATAATACATGACAAAAGCATCCGCGCCGCCCCATCCGTACAGTACACTCAACCGAAAAGAATCCTTTAAAATCCCCCTCTTCTCTAGAGACACGGCACAAAGGTTTTTATCTCTTCAGGCTCCCCTTCGACTGAATCTCCCTTTAGTTAACGAAATATCGAACGTGGAGAGAGAGAAAAAAGTTGCGTGAGTAAGTGACGCGTATAGTACTTGCGCGTTATCGTTGAGAGAAAGCTGTATATACACGCCGAATTCGTCGTGTCGTTTGCTCTTTGTTTGCGTATATTACGTGGCGCGTTGCTTGGTATGTACGTGTAATTAGTCTGTTCGGGTTATCATCTTTTTGATGAAAGTCAAAGTTTGCCAGAAAACGCAGTGAAATGATTATCGAATCATGCTCGGTTGTCGAATAATACTGGAACGATTTCATCAGATATATACGTGAACTGGCGGCGCTTTCCTCGCGTGAATCACTATAACCTTTGACTTTCGGCCATGTAAGATAATTTGAACGTACGTATGTATAACCTTGTAATGCTCATATCGCACGATTACCTTCGCCATAGTCAAGTCACGGTATTTTAATTTTTCTGGGCGTAATATCATTAAATTTTCTTATGCTGCACGTTTATATAATATGTAGCATCCCTTGGGTGATATATTGACGGGCGAACAAATACATTATGAACTTTTTTATTCCTTTTTTTTATTCAAAATGCATGTAGGTGGAAATTAAAAAATATAAAAAAATATAAAATAATATTAATATAAAATAAATAAATACAATCAATAGATTATAGAATAAGTTTATTTAAAACAAATAAAAAATTTTCCGAACTATTCTATCCACCTCCATACCATATATTATTGATTAACTTAATAGACTCCAACAACAATCTTCTTAAGTTAACTCTCCCTATCCCTGTTGCCGCCACGTCGCATCACCGACATACTGGACGCATGTAATCGATAGTCGCACATATAACTCACATACACACATACATCTCCACCCTTGATTTTATACGCCGTATTTAACACATCTACACTATATCGACGTTTTTCGACGCCTTGTCGAGCAGCTGCGTCGTTGTCCCCTTCTACACCTATATTAGATTTCCCAAGTATATATATACGTACATATGTATATGCGCTTCCTGCTGCATATTGAAATTAGATATAAGTATAAGCTGACGCTATACGCGCGCCTTAATAACGTGCAAAAAGTGCGAAGATAAGCGTTCGCGCGATCCGAGCTTGTTGACTTTTTCGATTTTTGCGTGATCGCCATGAGGGGAAACGGTTTGCATCATGTTTATGCGTATATCTATACGTATGTGTATAGTTTTAACGAATGATGTAAAATTGCAATATATGCTATATATACATGATGAAATTTTAAAGTCATCCGAACTGCGGTTTATATACCTATGCGCAAGTACGTGCGCGTGACGGTTTTTGCAATTTTCCTTTTTTAAAAAGGTCGATACGAAAGAGTGTGAAGTACGTGCTATCCACGGCACTCAACACGATCGCATATACTTCAAGTACACGAGAGAAAGAAGAAAATATTATATTCGAACTACAGTATAGATTTGGCGAGGACAAATTCGTGCGTGTATATAATTATTAGCTATATTCGTTTCCTCGTCGCATAATTCACAACCGGTTGTTATTTCGTCATTCGATATTATTGCATCATTCGTAACAGACTGAACGGAATCCATATACATATATATATATATATACGTTGACAATACAAACGCTGTCGATTTTGCTTAAAGTGATAATGCTTAAACATATATACACCTAAAAATTCTTTGTTGTTTATCTATATATCATTATAGCACAGTCATTCTATCATATCGGACCTATCAATATTTGAGCATTATAGAGTTTTACTCGTCGGCATCTCCATAGATACATTTTAAAAACAAAGTCACACATTTGTCATCGTCGACCTACAAACTCTATATATATATCAGTTTGAACCCGGAACCTCCGCGCTTCTACAACCAAAAAAAGAAAGATAGAGAAAAAAACAACCGACCGGTCACGTGTATGCATGAGCGGCGAGCGCTGTAAACACCGCGCGAATGTTATATACGCATACGTTCGGGGAGTCACGTCGACGCTATTATAGTCTTTTCTCTCTTTCTTTCTTTGCGTGCAACACTTGTTGCCGTTCAATTATCACGTAGATCCGCGTACTTGCGGTATATCTATATACTTGCTTGCTTCCTATACTCACCCTATAGTGCGTGTGTCACCATGACGCAATGAGTTCACGATCTGATGGTATATGTTGTAGAGGGTCGATGGGTTGGGATATATTCGTTGGAGAAATGTGTGAGTTGATTTTTGCGGTTTAGGTGCACGATTTTTCACGTGTTTGCAAAGAGAATAGTTATACAGATAGGTTATCCGAAATAATGATTAAATTTAGGGGTGTTAAAGTGAAAGTTAAGAGTTAAGAGTGTATGTGGTCGTTGCAAAAGTGATAACGAGTGTAGCGGAAAGAGAAATTCTAGAAAATAGCTTTATGACAATGATTGCATTATCTTTTTCCTGTTCGTGGAAATTAATCAAAATTAATTTATCGCGCCGAAATATGTATTAAAATTGGCTATTATTACGCAACATGCGCACACAAAAATATACATACGCAGCAGATGATCTACGCAGTGAGCCTCAATCGCGATAAACACGCACGTGACTCACGAATTACTTGTCTCCGAAAAAGTTTCATGGCATTGCGACTCGTGATTTTTATATAACGTGCCGTTGACACTATATATACGAAAGTGCGTAAAACGCACACGTCACGTTATTAATATATGATGAAAAAATGTTTATTCTTTTCGTATACAGCCGCGTATTTAATACGCGGTAAAAACAAACAGCTGCGCGGAATTTACATTATATATATACTCGAAAAATAGTGATAAAGCAGACCTGGTCATACCATGATAAACGATTTTCCTTGCCAACGATAATGTGTGTGTGTGTGTGTGTGTGTGTGTGTGTGTGTGTGTGTATGTCGTGACGACGAAGCAGCTGATACGTGTATACTAATTGTGCAGTTTCATCAATAAAGCTAAAATTAAAGAAAAGATAGCCAAGTATAATGTGTACAGGGGAAAAAAGATACGCGTGCTTTACTTTTTTCACGAGTTTATATACGTAATTTGGAAACTTCGAGAAGGCCTTGGAAATTTTCTCAAAATATACTTGCAAAACCTTTATTAAGTAGGTACTATAATAAAAGTATATAACAAAATTTTATATTATCATTTGAAATCCCACTAAATCTGTAAAGTCTTAATAACAGAACACACTCCAACAACATTCAATCCCATCGATTTCAATTCGACTCACATCATATCATACGATACGATCCTCGCACACGCGCATCGAGAGCCTCGGCGCCGCAACAAATTAAATAGAATCAGATCTGCTTTGCATCTCGCGATCGCATATACCTATATACCGCATCTAACTCTCCACGTTTCTTCCTCGCACACGTGCACGTACATATCTAACAGACGCGAGTATGTACATGAAGCCTGCGGGGCAATATATCTTTCGCGGAACAAGCGAGCAACGCTATATACACGGCTCTATAATAAACCCACCGCGCGCCTATTGATTTTCGTTTTTCAATAATACCCATACCTGTGTATAGCGGAAAGTTATCGTGCCACGGTATGTAGGAAGTGATATCTAGGTAATCGACGTTGAACTCGATGGTTATCCCTTTTGATGTATAGATACGTATATATATGTATATATACATGATGAAATATAACGAAATAATGTGTGGATATTGATGGGAATCGTTGTTTGAATAAACGATGATATAATTTGATTTCCGAATTATCATTCGTATATATATATGAGTTCCTGTTTATTTCCAGACTGTAACAAGCGCGTGCACGTCCACGTGTATTATACGCGCACGCGCGTACGCTATAGGAGAAGGAGGAGGTGCGCCACGCGCGACTATCTCATTACCATTCACTCAAGTGTTTTTCCGGAATATACTCAAGCGTATACGGCGTAGTTTCCGAAGTTTTGCGGATATAGGTATGTATATGCGTATTATGGTATGTGCGATGGGTGCGCACACGTTGCTTAATTATTTTAGATGGTATAAGGCGGTGCGGGTTGAAAGAGGCTTGGTTTCGTAGAATTAAGGTTGCACGAGGTTGTGGTTTAGTTGCGTGGTATAGTCGAAAAAATACAATAGTTGAGTCAGAATCAGCCGAATTTTGTATTTATAATAGGTGCGTAGTTAATGACAAATTTTGCTAAGAAAAATTGAATAGAATTCTTGTCAATATAGTTAGCGTTTGTTATATGTATACTTTGGTAGTTTGTTGTCGTTCGGTAATTGTCGTACTTTATATGACAATGTTTATTGCCGTGATATTTACGGTAAGTATAATATGAGTTCCGAACATTTATATAACTATCCATATACGTCGACATCACTTTACATTAAACATCAACAAAATTTGTTTTGACCGAACCATTGACACGTCATTAGTCCAATAACTTTACGACTTATATATATAATAAAATATAAAAAAAGGAGTTAAATTAACCGCCGTGTACTCAATAATTTACAACTTTTATATTTTTCGAAACAAACCTGCAATTTTCCCTCTTGCAAGTATACATATACGTATAATACACGCACGACATTAATGCACGTAAACCCCTGTTTTTATTACTTCTCGGCAGATAAAAATCTTATCGCGAAAACAGTAGCGTATATACACATATATATATACTTCTTGTCGACTTTACCATTGCCTTATTGCCAAAAAAAGAGAAGAAAAAAAATTCACTCGCTAATTTACGACGGAAATCCTTGAAAATCTGTATGCAGCACATTATACTACTACTACAAACAGCCAACTACTTGACTAATCGTGAATCACGTTGTATATTTACGACTATCTCGCATACGCAGCGGTGTAGAAAACACGAAAATAAGCGGTTTAACGCGAGTTATTTATTAATAGTTATACACGCGCGCGGTAAATACGAAAATCCGATATTTTGGTAACGACTCAATTACAACGTGTATATCCTGTTGAGAATTGTAAATTATAAGCGCGCCATATAGCGCTGCAGTGATAATGTCGCTTGTTACAGTATCCCTACCCGTAAACCGGCGTATAATTAGTAACTTCATACGCGTAAAATTCTTACGACGCGATCTTTTCACATTTGCGTGGAAAATAATATACCAGTGCCTATACAATATATATCACGATTGATTAACAATGCGCAGTAAACATGGGCATACGCGTAGCTTATCGGCAATGTAGAACAAATTCTCTTGCCGTTATTATAATTCGATGAGTATATATATTTTGCGTCGGGCAAAAGTCACGAGCCTACGTGACACCTGTCAGGTTGACTCGCGCGGAAGGTTTATCGAGGTTCCGAAGCACCGGTGTAGTATCGCGCGCAACTGCGCAAGGACGTTAGTATACAGATAAACCTGGACGATTCGTACTTGCCGATCACACTATTGAGGAACTATAAGGGAGATGTATTATATATAGTACTTTCTCATAGTGATCGTTCGCTAATAAATATATGGTACTCGATTATCATTTCATTCATTTGTGTTCAGTTGTTATATACTCTTCGAGGATATATATATGCTCAATTCCATGAAAAGGTAAACAATAGCAAAACCGATTAAACTGCCATCATTTCGCATTTATAATGTCGTATAGCGAAAAACTTTACGAAATCATTTGGTATGTACATATAATACGTATATATATTTCCAGCGATCGCAATCGCAAAACCCATCGGCTCAATCTATCTTCATTGTTCCTATCCGTAGCGTGACAACCTTACCGGCACATTCTTGATAAATTAATAATAACTCGTTCATTGAAATTTTCTCATTATCTACCGTTCGCGCGCGCGCATTGCTGATATAGAGATTTCAGTCTACAGCGCACGGCAATAAAGTCGCGAGTCGTCGTATATATATACAATATACATATATTATACTCATCTACAATGAGAACCTATCCCATTCTGTCTCGCGCAGACGCGCTTATATATACGATGTGCAACCCAGACACACACCCGCACGGCTCTCTCGTAAATTTGCATATTCAATTGTCAGGTTATATTTGAGACTTTACCGCGACGTATAATATGTGATAAGCGCTGAAGCCTATCGTATATAGCTTTTCCGTTTAAGTATACGATAATAACGTGGGATTTATTATTTTTTTCCGTATGTGTATCTCTATATACAAATGTTTCTATATAAAATATTTGAATATCTATATAAATGTATACATGTTTTTTTTCGACGATTATTACTTCTTATAAATATGAAGTGATCGGTGATGTTATCACAGTTAATCAAATTACGCCGCGTGCGAAATAAATGTCGAAAGAAAACTATATAAACCATATAATAGAGAGAATCGAGGCTTGCGAAATACGAGGAAAAAAAAGTTGTTCTATATATGCGTGCACAAAAGAGACTGTTTACGTTTTTTCTTTGCAAAGTTAAATTTAGACCGCCGCGGCGAGTCGTGCGGACTCGGAACGAAGACGACGACGGCGGCGGCGGAATGCCAGTAATTTTATTGAATGACATGTCGTCGGTTTGCGTGGGCGATGCGAAATTCCTTTTCATAAATAACTATATATATATGTAGCTGTGGATATTTGTGGTACACGCGGATTGAGAGTAGTATATTATGGTGGCTTTAATATAAGACACTGATCGTTTTAAGTGAGTTAATTTTAAGAATATTATTGTGTGTACATAGCATTGTTTTACAGATTCTTATATCTCATAAAGCATAATCTAATGTTGTACATATATTTATAACTAAAAACAGCAAGAATCTATAAAAATAATATGGGTTCTTTAGCAAATAAAAATCCAATTCGCCACATCATATCCGCACCAGTTTAAACCTATCCCAACTCATTTTCCTCGTCTTACTTCATACCTTTTATTTTCTTAACCTTGAAACCTCGTCTTCTTATTTACATTAAAAATCACTCCGCACCTTCGCAATCTCTTGTTTAAAAAGCTCACAACGATCGCTACACACGCAAAGAAAAAAAAACAAGAGTATAAGAAGAAGAAAAAGAAGCGAAAAAATAATCGATCCCAATCGAAATTACAAGATAAAACAGTCACCATAATCATCATCATCATCATCGTCGCTCTCATTACTTAACCCGTGCTCTTGGTAAAGATTAGATAAGCCGTATACGCACTGAAATCTTGATTGCAAAATCGAGCATCACACATATAGCGACCGTGACAGTATAAATCGAATATACATGTGCAGCAGTAGCAGCATGTATGCGCGAGAGAAAGATTTGAAGCGAATCCAAGAGAGCCAATCGCGTATAAGGAAGAACGCGTCGTTCTGCTGCGCTCTCTTGACACTTGCAAGAGCTGTGAGCGAGCGACGAGTCGTTGCTCAGGGCCGATCCTATTTTTGCGAATGCTTCACACGCTGCCGTCTATATACGTCTGATGCGTGTATATGTGCGTTTGTGGCGCTCGACTCATTCCTCGACGACGACGACGTCGATGACCAGCCGTTGCGCACGTATAAGTATGCGTATTTATATGTAAAAGAAACAATGAGGTTTATTTGGGGCGACGGTGAGTCTTGTTGTTATTTTTCTTTCTTTTTTTTCTGCAGAATGGAGAATAAAGAAAAGCGGGGAATGATTGGGCGATCTTTTTTTTGCGTATCAAAATATGTATATAGCGGTGACGATGAGTACACGAGCCGTTTTATTTTTTGAGAGCTCTGGATATATATATTCGTTTGAGGAAATGGAAATAAGAAGTTGATGAAATAGTCGCGAGTGAGAGAGAAGAAGAGATGTACATTAAAATTTCACGAATCACGCGCACGCGTTCAAGCTTACTTTGATTGACAGCACCGAGATACGCTAATTATGAATATTAAGCTGGAATTACGAAATTCGAAGCGATTTAAATAATTTACGACGTATAAAAAAGTACTTTTAAATTGGTTTTTTGACTTTTCGATCAAACACGCAGACACACACTTACCGCGTGTTTCTTCATTGCGGGAAAAAAAGGAATTAATAATTTGCGAAATAGTTCGAGGCATAATTCCGTTTCCGAATTCACGCGCGTTTGCGTAGGCATTTTAAAATAAATATTTTAGCATATATATCTAATATTCGTATAAAGCATTCCAACACACGCGTGACTTATAAAGACAGTGTCGACCATTGATTTTGACACAATATTTCTCGTATAAAAAAGAAGAAAAAGAAAAAAACTGATCGCGTATTTGTCCGCGTGCAGCTGTCCTCGCGAACTCTACTAGATATAGTAATGTCATCACTCGATCATCGTAATTAAAATGGAAATCACGTTGTCTAACGATTTCTCAATTACTAATATACGCCATCAAGCACATAATATGTATATATACGTAAAAGTTAAACTTTACAAAAGCGATTATACTCGCCGATTGCGAAAACTCTGCGAGGCAGGCAACTTCGCAAGCAATTTTCATCTGGATTTTTCCATTATCAAAAGTGTCGCTTATACGCTTGCTATGATGGAAAAAGGGGAACACGGAATTATATACATATGCGATGTAATGTTGGAGATGTCCTTATTTTCGCGGCTCTCTCGTGTCGTAGATGGAAATCGTGCGAACTGATAATTATAATACGACTATATGACATTGTGAGCACATTACGAGACGCAGGCGCGTTTGTAATTTTAGTGATGTGGATTTACAATTCCGTAAAAGCGTATATATAAGAACCAAGTGTGATGTGTGAGTCATGTTTTTGCACATCGACGTGTATACGACGACGTAAGTTAATCTATATCTATCGTGAATTTTTTGTAACGGAAAATTAGATCCAATAAAGGTTTAATATACCTTCCATATGTCGCAAGCTATATAAATTGTGTTCGTATTTACATTTTTATTTTCTCCTTTTGTGTAAAAAGTATATAAAGTATTTGTCACGTCGCCTACTGATAGTTTAAATCCAAGGATTCAATTTATAATGTAAACAATTTTATTAATTTTCTTCTCTCTCTCTAGCGCCAATGCAAGTTCTTTACACACATCATAATTGAAGCGTTACCTAATATACTTATATAGTACTTTACATATGCAATTGCAGGATTTAAATTTTAACTATTACAATTACGTAACAGCTCTCCGACCACATATACGGAACCCATAAATATTACGAATACAATTATTACCAACTGAACTTGAATATAATGCTGTATACCTATATATGCATAACTTTTTACTGCATTTTTTTTCCATATAACAAATGTATTCTACTACTTTACCTAAACCAATCTTAACGCACGCATTACCTATAATTTTTAATGGCACTTCACGAGCAACGAAACGAAAAAAAAGCATTCCGCATATCTACGAGTTGTTCCAGCGCTGTTGCAGTGCAAAGAATCCTCTGCGAAACCATCGCTTAGCTCGTCCAACCGTCCATTCCCGCACTTCACACCGCGCAGGCAGCGCAGAGGCAGCAACAGCAGCAGCCGTCCCCTCTCGACTCATCGCAAAAAGCGAGCAAAACCTTATATTCTCTCTCTCTCTCTCTCTACTCTTCTCTCCCATGGAGAAGCCTCTCGTACATACATATACAGCGTGCGGCGAGACCTTGCTCGCGTCTCTCTCTCTCTCTCTCTCTCTCCGGCGGCCGTTTCAAGGCCGTGGCCGCCACCGAGCGGTGGATTTGCATCGCGCTTGAGAAACTCTCTCGTCGAGAGAGCCAATGTCGTTCCGTATACGCGTATATATATGTATATGCGTATGCGAATATGTGTGTATATATATATGATGCGAATTTCGCGCGAGGTATTGGGAAACGCTGAATACGTGTGGTTGAAGGATCTTTTTCAGAGGTGATGATAATGATGTGTGGGAGGGGAGATAAGAGAGCTTTGGTTGTGGACGTGCGGTGATACCGGGGAGATTTATTTTTAGGGTTATATATAGCTGTGTGGGTGATAATAAAAGGGGGAAATTGTTGATGGATTTTTAGAGGTTCTTGAAGTGAGATTGAGTGTTATATATGTTTAAAAAAAGGGAGGATACGGTTGGATTGTAAAGCGTTCTATACTTTGCTAGAAATTATTAAGCTGATAATTTCTATTAGAATCTTCTAGGAATAAACGTTATGTACGAGTATATAGAATATCATGTTACAGAAACTGTTATCTTGAAATTATAGGCGTCGAAACTCTATGCGATTGTATCAAGGATAAATATCACTTTATTGCATAATATGGAAAATTCGTAGGTATATATATATACAATGTAACAGCTCGTATCTATATATCGAGACATATACACATTTTATAAATTATTTAACGATTCGCGGTTCAAAGTCCACTTTTTCCACACGTGCAAAGTGACATTCAGAGTGCAACTTTGTAGTGAAAGAATATTCTCACTGCGTTTTACCGTTCAATAATTTATATAGGTGCAGTTTGCAAAAAGGAATTGTATACCGGTCCAATCGGACGTTGATTTATATAGATTTCAAGTACAAACGATTGCAGACTGTATGTGTATACTGGAGGTCAAAAAACAGTTTATGCATGTATGTACGCGCACGCGGTCTCGGACAATTAATAAAAAAAAGTATATAAATATGCGAGAAACAAGGCGAATTTGTCCATGGTTTGACGGCTGTTCACTTTCTTGAAGTATAATCAAGAGAAATTATTTCGTCTGGCTTATATTATTAAAGTGATCGATTAAGAATTTTATACAATACTGTCGTGTATACTTTTTTAAGTTCAATGATATACATTCGGTGGAAAATGTATAAAAACACTATACTTTATTTGTACAACTCTTGTCCCTGTATACCTTGATAAAATTATTAATACCTCGCAAAAAAACAGTATTTAATAAACTATTTTGATAATTGTCTTACCATCCTATCTATAAATCTACATACAAACAAATTATAAAGAAATAAAATTGAGACGTGCAAGTTATCAAACAATATACTTTATCAATAAATGAACACTCGAAAACCATTAATTGTTTCTCTTTTTAGCCATCTAACCAAACCGTACCATCACAATCATAAATTCTTCAATTCTCTCGCTTCATACGCTCATCATTCTCCTCCCCGAAAATTCTCACACGGCATCTCGTACACTCCTCGCTTCCTTCGCCAATTTTCCCTCCTCCCATTCTACCAACAATTCTTCACGGCCTCCGGCAATTAGCATGTAGGGCTTGACGGCTACGTGCCGAGCGACTATGGCTGCCTGAGTTTTTACGACGTATACAGGTATACAATGCTGGTTCTCTACCAGCGCGCATCGTAAAGCCGTTTCCGGAGAGACCGCGTGCGCCGAGTCTTATATACCTACACAACCGTCTTTCCCGGATTTTTGCATTATGAACCGTCACGTTTCCTAGCTCTCGCTGTATAGGTCTAAGGGTATATATACGTTTTTCTTTGGCGCGAGAGAAGAGCAGTGAGAAAGAGAGTGCGGTATACGATATATATAACTTTCTTCCGGTGTCGATCGTGCGTTATGTAAAAAAAAAGAAGAAGAAGAAAAAGAAGCAAACGGTGACTTTTTCTGCCGTTTTTCTCGTCAATTATTTTCACACAGTTGTATGCTGTGTGAATGCGTCTAGGGAAAGTTTACAATTTTTTTTTACGTGCTAGGTGTATTGTATATATGAAAGGTTTGAATCACAAGGTATCGTATAATGTTTGACGATATATAACTCAAAACTTTCGTCTCGATGCTTATATACAGACAATGTACAGTAAATCACAAAGATATTCTCAAATTCAAAGATGTGCTCTTATACCGTATAATATATAATAATAACCTTTCGTAATAACGTTTGCTATGGTACATTACACATATATATATATATATATATATATATATATACGCTCTCCTGTCGCGCATTCTGGTTGCAACTTCGCGTGCACCGAATCTTTATCGCCGCGATAAACTTCGACGAGAGAGAGAGAGAGAGCGCGTAAAATAACGTGAAAAATAGTCGTCATTGTCGTGTTGCGCATATAGTATAAGTTTCTATATATAAGCGCCGTATTATATTAGACTTCAATCCAGAATGTGTTTCTCTCTAAACTATAGCTGCTGCTGCTTTTTTATAGAGTTTTGAACGCGACCGCGGGAGTATTGTGTACGCGGCGTTATTAGCGTTTCATAACGACATGTCATCGATGATGACATCGTGACCTAAAATAAGTCAAGCTCCCAAGGCGGCGGCAATGTACCGAGCTGAAATGTATATAAAAGACAATATGATAATTCTAGCGTATAATAGCCGTACGCGCGTATGTAAGTATATGTATATACCGTTCGAAAGATGTGATGCTCTTCGTGTGTATACTCTGCGGCCATTCTATAATGTATATATATAGTGGTTATGGAAGAAAACGTTCACTTTAATTAAAGGGAGGTATGAGGCTTAAAATTGTCGTTTATATATGGGAAATTATTTGAGGTTCTGTGACAATAGAATTGTTTGCTTAGATATATTTACTACAAATGTGGATACATATCCATATAACGTGGATTTGTATATATGTTTTATATATACATTAATTAATATAAAAATCAATATTTACGAAAGTCTCAAGTATAAGGAAGTGAATAATCTTTTTTAGTTCTATCTTTCGACGCTTTCTTTATCACTGATAATTTTAAATGAAATCATTCTATATTTTTTGTTTAATGTAATTTGCACTTCCTGAAACCTTCATCAACTTTAAACATTGATCCAGACAGAATAAAAAATTCTCGTAAACTAAAGTATAATTCTTTCGTCAAATCACACTGGCGCCTGAAGATATTATTTTCTTACCATTCTTATCAAATGATCAAACACAATGCTTCGAACCTCGCGTGCGCGCGCGTATGCCGAAGCTTACGTTAAACCAATTTAATGCTCGTTAATATTCTTATGCAATGTTCGTCAAAATTTCAGAACCACTACCGGGCGTTCGGTATATTGAATCACAGCAAATCTCTTCGTTCTCTTAACAACAAAACTATGAGCTCATACTCGTTAATACATTTACACACGAATTTTCATCTATGTACTATAATACAGCTTCCTAAATTATCCGAATTCAAAATGCTACATATTTTTACTCGGCCTTCCTCTCTTTCTCTTTCCCACATAGCTATAGCTCTTCTTCTCCTCCTCCTCCTTCTTCAAGTCTCGTCTCCACGCTTCCTTTCTCTCTCTCTCTCTCTCTCTCTCTCTCTCTCTCTCTCTCTCTCTCTCTCTCTCTCTCTCTCTCTCTCGGCGCTCCGAAAAAAGGCTCCGGAAATTGAGGCTGTGTTCCTGCGTCTGGAGAATCATCCATTATATACACAGACATCAGAGAGAAAGAAGAAGTCGCTGCACGCACGACGCGCGCGTGTCTAGCCGATGCGTCACTTATATATGTATACACGTCTGACGTCTACATCGCGGATGAGTGATTTTTGGGTATATAGCGGGTTAGCTCCGCTCTCTTTATACACGGTTAAAGGGGCGATTTATTTTTGAGCGGAGGTTTCTTTTTTCCACGTGTGCGGGGTTCGGCGACATATTTCGGAGGGGTACGAGAACTTGTTAAGTGGGGAATGGGAAGATTCGTCGCGCTTTGTTAGAGATTATTGATGATTTAAAAAAAAATGTTAATTTAACTCGATGTTCTACTTTCAACAATAATTAAAAATGCATTTGTAAAATATTAAATCTCCCAGACAATGCATTTCCCGCATATTAAACTAATAATATAAGAATAAAGTTTCCATATGAGAGAATCGATATATAGAAACAACGTCAGCGACAATAATTCATCAGTTTTCACACTATATAATTAGCTTAAAAGATGCATATAGAACCCCGTTCGTGCCATCCACTATTCATTCAAGATCCGGTCGCTCTCTCTCTCTATATACACATATCATCCGCGCGCATAAATTAATTTCACGCTAGCAGTCGCCGAGACAACCGGAACTTCATCAAAAATATATACTCGCTCCACCTTCCAATCAACAAACAAAGACCACGACCGGTCTTATTAAAAAAAAAAAAAAAAAACGACACTTCCGGGTATGTCTTCCTATATACCACACGATCGATCCATCCGATAAGACGCTAACCCTCCGCGCGCGAACTTATATATCTATATACTCTATAGCTGTGTGACGCTCACTCACCGGAAGTGCGCCGCGCTCGTTTCCGGCCCGATAAATCGATTAGCTTTTCTGTCCGCGAGCGAGGAGAGGGATTACCTATATTAGGTCCTTGTCGTCGGCGTCGTTTGGTTTCTTCCCGATGATTGCGCCCTTCTTCTTCTTCTTTTTTTTTCGTGTGCATAGGAGTTGAGTGCAGTGGAGTTGTTAGGAAGATTAGGATCTGAGAGGATTTCGGGGACAGTCGCATCGCGTGTGAAAGTTGAGCGAGGATGCCGTGTGTATGTTTGTGTGTGTGTGTGTGTGTGTGTTTACGCGCAATTGAGCTCTCTGAGGATAAGATGCGTGGGTAAGGAAAGTTTTGAGACTTCCTTGTTTGGTTTGAGAATTATAGGTGATGTTGGCGATACGGATTTATATATTATAAATAAGGTCAAGGTTTATGGGATTTCGGTGCAAAAGTTATGTTTACTTTCTATCTTATACTGCCAGATTTTAGGATTTAACGTAATAGTTATTATTTGCTGTAGTATATTTTTAAAAATCCTTTATAATATTATAGATGAGATATTCCCAACAGCTCATAGGATGTTGATTATGTTTCTTTTTTTTTCATCTCGGAAAATTTACAATTCCACGCACGCACAAGTCATTTAGTAATAATTGACCTGCAATTTGCATGCAAAATTATTGATTTAACGAAAATCTCGATTACATCGGCTGTATTGATAGTCGATCTAAGGAAAATATTTACAATGGAATAACTAATAAATATTAATAAATATATATACAATCGATAATATCTATACGCGCAACGTATATATATTGCGCATTTTATGCTGTTAATATCGTTACTAATATACCCGATACGCACCGTCATTTATTGATCGCATATAATTACAGCAGTTGTTCACGTTTCAAGTTATGCGACCGCCGCATAATTGCCGATGAACAATATATTATATACACACACACTCACACAGATCCGCGCATCCGGATATGTATCTCGAAGCCTATTTTCGCATTCCTTGGATAGATACGCGGATAATTACTAGACACCGTAAGTACATAGATTAAAGCTCTAATTTGTACTTTAAACGTATAAGGATTTACGGTATGTACAGTAGACGCGTGTGTAACGTACTTCGCAGGCTATATGCGTATATTGAAATTTTATTACTCAAAATACACGTTAATTTGATTTTAACACATACGTATAAGCATATTCCCATAAAAAACGCTCTCTACTACTATACTTTAATTTACTTAAAAAGATTGATAAAAACACTGGTATGTGTTTGTCATTTCGCAAAAATTTTCATCATCGAATAAAATCACTCTCGCATCCAATCCTCAATCACTAGCTTTAAGCTTATCAGCCATCTATCCAGGATAAACTACCACCACCACCACTACAACTACTATCAGCCCAACCCGTGCCGGATAATATACAAAAAAAGCTTCCAAGCTGTCGTTCGCGCGGGCACATATATACACGCGATAACCTGCGACCGCATTCCTTAGCAAGCGCGACAGTAGAGAGAGAGAGAATAGGAGAACCGCCGTGGCGACAGGTGTGCGCGCACCACGAGTGCTGTAGAAGGCATAAGGCAATAATCGCGGACCCTTGCACTGCCGCCGTGCCTCTTTTTTTTCCCCCTCGCGCGCATTCCACTATATACGACACGTGTATATGTATATATATATGTGTGTATACCAGGCAATGTTTTGTAACTATACTTTTTGGAGTGGAGCGAGAGCTCGCGAGTTCCGTGCTGAGAGACAATTATATTGCACAAGTCGCGACCGGTAGCTTAAGTGAATATACAGTGGAATGTGCGCGGTGAATGATGAGGCGCGGCGGCGCATCATCGCGGGTGTGCGCGAGCGGGTGTGTGATCGATGAAGGTTTGCGATATTTTTTTATTGGGATGGTTGGGGTTTATTAGGTGGTTTATTAGATGGCGAGTGAATCTGTAAGGAAAGATTTGTGGAAGATCGGTGGTTTATTGTTATAATAGGGGTTTGGAGAAAAAACAATAAGTTTGATTAATAGTGTAGAGGAAATGATTGTAAAAAGTGATGTGAAAAGTTGTAAGAAGGAATAAGGTTGAACGTTAATATACCTGATAGAATGTTTTTATTTAGTCATTTTTTTATACCATATTGTACAAGTGTTCAACGATAATAATTTTATTGAATTAAATAAACAGTATATCTTTAGATCATGTCGAGGAAAAACATTTAGTTTGTAAAGAAAATGTTATATCCGATGCATAGTCACATAGAGTGTCTCCAATAACATAGTTGATTAAACAATAGAAATGAATAAAATGATATTGATAAAGAAACAAATGTGTTATTGTATAAGTTTAGAATATGTGTATACGACTGTAGTCGTTCTTATCGAGCATCGTTTTTATGCAAAGAAATAATAAGACTTCTCACCTCGACAAAAATAAAATCTCATTTTAAATCATTTAGAGTGAGAAAGAGAGAGAGAGAAAGAGAGTAAGAAATTCATCTAGCGCAATAATCAATTACATATATGTTTCAATCTATTTTTGTTTTGATGGCCTGGTTTCAATGACGCTCGTTTTGAAAGAACAAAAACTTAGGAAATTATACCGACAGTAAGAGAGAGAGAGAGAGAGAGGAATATAAAAATGTTGCGAAAGCGCAGCCACAGAGGAATTGCTACAGAACGAAATAATAAAGCTTCGAAAATTGCGCGACGACGATGCTATATTATAAAATCGTTATATGTACGGATTTCATCGACGCGACGACAACGACGACGACGATGAACATCATCATGTTTTATTTAAATAAATCAATCAGCCGTGAGTCAGTATATGCGAGCGAGCGAGTTATGCAAAACCAAAAAGTGTTATTTTCGTGAATATGAGACCACGTCGATGTAAGCGAACAAAGAGAAGACAAAAAATTTTGCGTTTTTAACGCGATAGCCAATGCAAAACATTCTTGAAAAATTCGCATCCGTGTGTGTGTGCGTGTGTGTGTGTTTGTTAAAAATATTACATACACATTAAGGAAAAATTTCGAACGTGAGATATATGACGAGACTATAGATATATATATATCGACGTCGAGAGAATTTGTACAGCGGTTTCGCTGTAAGATTTTCATAAGTTCGCCAAAGTTTCGAAAAAGAAATGAAGAAACCATGGACAAGCAGACCCACACACATATAACACACTCAGAAGAAGCCTTTTGAAAGAGAGAAAGAATGACTCAAGTGCTGAAGTAACCATTTCTATTACTTATATACTCTACGCAATAATACTTTCTTCCTTTCTCTCTCTCTCTCTCTTTTGTAACGAAATACTATTTTCGAACTTTCGAAATACCCTTTTTTCGTCTTTTATATTTGTCGTCTGCTTGAATTAAATCGAGCTATTATTGCTTTGTTTACCGCTAAAGTGCAACAAAACTAGTATAAATATAGAAATGTTGACATCGCTTGAAATTAATTATTTTCGCCTATTATGCATTCCACCAGACGTTATTTTGTAATTAAATTACGCAAATGTTATTAGATTAATAGCACAAAATAATCCTGAATATAACCATGAAGAAGAAAAAAACCACCTCCTAGGTCAGTATAAATTTCAGTAACCCAACGCATGAAAAAATTACAAAACTCATATATACAGAACCCCGAGAGATTCCCACCGTAATGCGGTCTAATTGCATAGTCCGTTTATATATATACAGAGAGAAAAAAAAGCTGCAACTAACCAGACCACGACGACGTGCTTCGCTAGAGCTAGCGAATCACCCGCGCACTTATCAACCTCAATACTCCTTCTCTTCTCTCTCTCTCGCGGAGATCCACCTCAATAACCCGAATACCCAGATAAAACTAGGCAATCCCTCTCCTTCAAAGTCTCGTAAAGCCGCACCACACTGCGAGCTCCGCGAGAGAGCGAATCTTTTGAAATCCCTCGCGATAATTGCCAAAGAGAACTAACTCTCTGCTACTACTACTACTACTCCTCACCAAAGAGGAGGAGGAGGAGAAGGAGGGAAAAAAGGCACACAGCGACAATGTGTATGCGCGCGCGCGCGCGAGTGACCTCGGCCGAGGTTGCGGTAGCGCAAGAATCGGTTGCAAAATCGACAGTATAGAGAGAGAAGTGGTATAACGTCCGTCCGCTCACCGTGACATCCGCACGCGAGCGTGTATATAGTGGCAGCCATGGAAAAGCAAGACCCGCATTGTATATGTGTGTGAGAGAGATAAAGAGAGAGAAAGAGAGAGAGAGAAGTGTCGAAGGTGAGGGGTATTCAGGATGGAAAAACGGAAGAAGAGGAGTGGGGGGGAATAGGCTTTTTAAAAGGTTTCGGAAATTCTACTGTTCTATACGATACTGGTGTATTATATAGCGTTGAAATAGTGGAAGTAGGTATTTGGTAAACGTTCAACGAAATGGTTGGAAAATTGTTTTAAAGTTTTGCCTGAATTTCACGCTCGTAAATATTTATGTATATATATACGCAAGGAACGAAATTCGCGGGTATATATTTATAGGTTTTACTCGGTCATTAAAAAATGAATATGTATATACGTATGTACAACAATAAATTAATTGTGATTTGGTGGCAGTTTTATAAAAGATGGTAAAATAAAAATTTTTACTGAAAATTAGAGCAATTGTAAATAATGTTATTGCCAAGGTTATGCGAGTAAATATAATCTTAAAAAACACGCGAGAGATACATCCAAAACTCGTTGTAAATTGCGCATTATGTGAATGATTTGCTCACGCGTGTGCGTACGTGTGTGTGTGACCTTCAAAATTTTATGAATAAACCAACGCAAGTTGAATGTTACTAGGTCAGTCGCGGTGTGATGAAGAAATATTAATATTTTAAATACGGTTAATTGGAGTCCCATAAAAAATAATAATACACGTATATATATATAATTGCAAAATCATTTGTAATATTTATGTGCATTTAATATTAACGTTCTCTCTTTTCCCCTCTCTCAACGCTTGGCGAATGAATAATAGAGAATATTTATTACACTTTATCGGCATTTAAAATAATTTCTCAGCCTCTGTGTGTGTGTTGCACGACAATTTATATTGCAAAATAATATGCCTCACGCGCGTCATGGCGGCACAGCGGCTGAGTAATTGTAAGTATATTTTAATATTTTTATCACGAGAGAGAAAAAAAAATGAGAAATCGCACGAGGCCGATGGGAAAAATCAACGCCTAGTTTCCTCCTTTTTTTTCTTCTCTCTCTCTCTCTCTCTCTCCTTTTCCTCTTCTTCTGCCCGCGCGTGAATATTATAGATACATGTCAATAATATTCTCTTTCCCGCTCTGGGAAAAACGAGACTATATAAGATCCGTCTTTATAATTCATTCGCGGTCCCTCGATTCGTGAACTTCGATAACATCGTATATAAATCAATGGCGAAACTTTAGACAATGAAAATAAGGTTAGCTCTGCACTCGTTCTCGCGTGCATATACGATTTTATTGCACGAACCGCGAATGAGTGATCAATGCGCCTTATTAGATAAAACTGTAACTTTTTTATTTATTTTATTTTTTTTTTTGTTTTCAACCGCAAACATAAAACCCGATGAAAGAGAAAAGAGATTAATAAATGTATATATAATGTATATTTCTGAAATATTCACATTCCTTTACAAAATACCTTCTCTCTCTCTTTCTATCTCCCAGATAATATAAACATTATTGCATTATCCGCGAGTATTACAGGCTATTAAGATAAACATTAGAAAAAGAAAAAAACACACGGCGTTTTTTTCCCCTGTACGGAGCAGATAGAAATCTTCCTTAATTATTATACGAGAGAAAAGACCATTTACACATAGCACACATACACGCACATATATATCTACATATATATAAACATAAACGTGTCCACGTTATAATACCGTGGCAACCTTTCACTCAGGCTCACGGCAAAAATGGCATTTTTTTCCTTCCGCACTTCCTATATACGAGACCAACGGCCGCGGCGTCGATTCTTTCGCAAACACACGCGCCGCCGCCGCTGCCACGCGTTTTGAAACCCAATGTTAAACATTTCGTGCCTCTCCCGTCGTTGCTATAGAGTATATGTATGCACCTTTCAAACTGCAATTACGCCGCCGCCGCCGTCGTCGTCGTGTGCGCACACATATTGTCTTTTCGTGCACATGCCGCCACTGTTGTCGTTGTATGTATGTATATATATATATACAGCCGCGAAAAATCACTGCTAAAAACTGGGTCATTTCTGACTAAGTAACGCGCCTGAGCTGCCGAGCAAAGATCAATTACCCTCGGTAGTTGCAAAATTTGCATTCCCGCGTATACCCGCGCCGTTGTGTTTATTGTTTCGAATTCTCTAGCGGCTCCGTTTATGTGTCTATATGTATTGGTTGTGCAAACGCGAAATTGTTAATCGAGCGAATATTTTGGAGTGTGCGTGTATGTATATATATAATAAAAATATAAGCGTTGATTGGACGAGAATAATTTTGAGCGTTGGGACGATGATGACGATGACGATATTCCGAAACACAAGCATTTTGGCAAATAAATAAAAAGCGGAGTATATGTATTATTGTCAGTATCCATATCAAGTCTAGTTGATAAAGCCGTTTCCATAGTATTACTATAAGATACGCAAATCTCAATAAAAAATCTCCTTTCCATCATCTTTTGTATCTTCCACATTTACGATGCACGCGCATATGTCGGCAAAACGGACCACCAGTCGCCCTGTATACTAAACACAATGTATATATTCATGAAGACGCACACACATACGCATCAAAACTTATTGAATAGCCATAGGCCACTACGTTATCCCGATGTGCACGCGTCGACCCTTCACGACCTATACATATACGTCGCCAGAGAGCAGATGTATCTCGTTGCACGTGCACACATATATATACACGCCTCTCTCTTTCTCTCGCGTACCGGTTCATTCATCCGGCAAACGAGCGACCGAGCAAGAGAGAGAGAGAGCCCGGCCCCGCGATGGTAATTGCGGAATCGCCGCCGGTGAAAGAGCCTGTATGTATATATATATATATATATATATATATCGCATTCTCGGAGGGGGGCGGATGCGCTCGTGCGCGTGCACGTGCGATGTATATATATATATATATTCTTTTTGTCGGTCTCGTTTTGGATTAATGAAAAATTGCTCGCTATGGGTGTGGAGAATAATTAGTGTTTATCGCATTAAGGCGAAGGTATATAAGAGGTTTGCCGCTGTTGTACATGTACTGTCAGTTGTACTTATTGTTGTGCGTGTGTGTGTGTACGCGTGATGATGAATAAACTTTTTAATGTAGTATATTTTTAGAATGCCGGTTTTGATTTTAAATCAAGAAAAATAAGTAAATTATTGGTTGATCGTCGTTGCGGTGGTTGCAATTAACTCCTATTGATTAAGAAAATGTACATTAAATGGTGAACCTACACTGAGAGAAGAATTTGTTTAAAGTTATTAAGAAGATATATTAAAAATGCACAGAAAAATTTATTCATATTTACTTTTTTTGAACTCTTATTAACTAAGCATATTAACTATTCATATGCTATCATTAATAGTAATATTTTGGAATTTCAGTAAAATGTGAATGTTTTCACATTTACAATTTCCTTATTTTCCCAAAATCAACTATTTCGTATTAACTATTACTAAATATATTAACTATAAATAAATCCTTCTCTTAGTGTATACGGATAATAGTGTCTGGGAATCAAAATGTACTTTAATAAATTTATAAAATTACTTTTCCACCGGAAATTTGCTCAATAATACACACAATGCTATTTAGAGTGAAAACATAGTTTCTATCATACATTTTACAAAATAAAATCAGCACCTTACAATAATATACACATCCTCTGCCTGAAATATCAAACCTAGCGTTCGCGCACACAACATACTCGATCTAAAAACTCATGCACACGCCCACCTTCTTTCCACCATTGCTGCACTGAAAGCTACAGCACAAAAACCTCCTTGCAGCTACATCTCTCTTCTCTCCCCTGACGCATGCATGCGTGCCAGCCCAAGCGCCACACCTCGCTTCTTTCTCTTACCATACATATATACATATATACTCACCAACACACGGCGAGAGCACCGCAAAAATTATTATTTCCGCACGCGGTTCTATATACCTCCCCTTTCGGAAACCGGCTCTGCGCGAGCGAGCGCACGCCGCAGGCTCATGCGGCCATTATATACATGCGCGCGCGTGGGCGGCAGAGAGGATCCGCATATCCTCTGCGCGTGCATGTTGCTGCTGCTGCTGCTGCTACGTCGCCCATTACGGGCGCGTTCGTTCGCGCAAACCGGAACTCCATCCTCTTGAAAGAGAGAGAGAGAGTATGTGAAACCGGTTCGCGTGAGCGAAAGATCGTCGTTGGTTATATGCGAGGGGCTGCGGCGCGTTGCAATTTTCGCGCGCCGCTCGCGTGTAAGGGATAAAGAAAGAGAGAGACATTATAGGTAAGAAAATGTGTAGTGTGCGCATGTCCGAGGGGAAAATATGATGGAGGGATATATATATGTATATATTGGATAATATCGGTTCGGGTGTGTCTATACATATTAGGTGGAAGGAATAAAGTTGTTGTCGTCGTTGTTGTTGTTGTTGGCGGGGTTACGACAGATATCTGTAAGCGTGTCTCGGTGATTCTTTTTTTTTCTCCCTTTTTCTTGCGTTCAAGATCGCTGAGAGATATATTCGGTCGTGGGTTTGTGACAAACACGCGCGCGAGAAAGATCAGAGATTGTAATTGAAAGGGACGCGCGTGTGTGTGTATATGTGGAGAAAATTGGGCTGAAAAGTATAAGTGATACTTCGCTTTTTTTCTTGCTTCTTAATACTTCTTCTTTTTCTTTTTTACTGGTATATAATGACGGTGGAAAGTGGGAAAAAGGAGGACGCTAATGAACGTACAGCGCGCGGTCGCATCAATAGCGCCGATGAAAGCCCATTATCGCTTTCCATCTGCTGTCTATATTATAAGGATCATTAGCCGACCTTTCGGCGTTTTCTTTTTTCGACTTTGTGCGGGCTTCCTTCTTTTTTTTTTATACGAAAAAGCACGTCGTCGCTTTGTACGCGGCGCGATGCGTTAGTTTGAAAATCGATATGGATGTGTACAAATGAAAAGTTTCCGGTTGTATTTTATGCTATTCGAACGCGATTTGATGATTTCTTTATATAAGCCATTAAGCGTTTTTTGTCGATGTTCAAAGCTAATCACAGATTTGTAGGGTTTTTTTTTGAGTTTTCAATAAATTACTTATGCGTTATATTTCATCAAAATATTTGATAATTTTTCTTTTCTTTTTAATGTAGTAGTAAATTTTGTCGTTATCATACTCTAAGTTTGAAGACATATTTTTGTCCTTAGTGTTTATACGATAAGCACGTAAAAACATAAAAAATTTAATTTATCATATAAGTATACGTTTTTACTAATATTTTTAAAACATAAAAAATCATTACATTATGAGCCATATATATGACTCATATAGCAGTTAACCTGTTAATACACGCGATTAGATACGAAAATAAAGCTTTTTTCTTTTATTATTTCATATATGAATCATCGAAAACCAAGCTATATATCTAATTTAAAATATAACTACAACACTAATCCCCAAAACCCCTGCGCTACTACTCGTTACACACCTACTTCCTGCGCTGTCCCTCGCGCGCACGACCGCAGCGATCCTTATAACCCCCATCTCGATTATCCACGCGGTCCGAGTTACAATTCTCTTCCACCTCTAGTCTACGGAAAACCGACTAAAGCCGCTTTTCGGCTGATCGCCGATTTGAAACTCCTTCGTCCGCTTCTCTTGCGTATAGGAAAACTGCAGCAGTAGTAGGTTTATATATATATATACATCGCGCTCGGTTCATATAGATAAACCCATGGTTGAGAAGGAAGTCGTCGGTGCCTTATAGAGCTGTGTAATAATGTGCGACGAGAAGGAAAGGATTTTCTCAGGCGTTGGGATGTGCTATTCTCGGTCTGTGGAGAAGGCTGTATATAAGACTGTTTGTTTAGGGAGAGAGAGAGAGAAGTGATGCCTGATTTATGTATATAGAAGGAGGAGGAAAATGCGGAGGAAGACGGAAGACGGAAGAAAGGATTTTTCGGGTATACGGTGCGGCGTTTTTTTTCCGCGTCTTTGTGTCGGTCGGTGTGAGTAAAGGAGTCGTGCGGTGTAACCTTGTCGTCGCACATGTGGATGTTTGTTGGTTGCTGCGCGGGTGTATGTGAAACGGATGCAGTGTAGGGGTTGGGTAGAAAGGTGATACTTATACTCTTTTCTGGAAAAGTAGTAGCATTACGTGAAACGTTTTACTGTTTCCTCGTTCTTCTTAGTTACCTAATTTTAGTTTAAGGTAACACTGACGTGCTTTCTTTTGATTCAGATGTAAAATTTTAAGGCTTATAGTATTCACGTGCAATAATTTGTATAAAGAGTCGAATTGTACAAATAAAGAAAAAAGATCGTTGTAATAGAATTATTTTAGTATAATCATTAAGGAATGTATCATTTTGTGCCTTGTATTATAATAATAATTTAATATGGTTTAGGTTACACAGTTAATGTGAAAATTTAAAAATTACAAAAACCTGCATCGCATTTATAAAAACACCTATATAAAATTAAATAATGAGAAATTAACAATTGGATGTGGCTTTGAAGGTTCCGATTGTATTTCACAATTTATTGGCGTAAAAAAAATTTTTTCTTTCATTACATTATAAAACTCCCTTTTTTTAAATTATATTGTTTCTCAAATTATAAGACGTGAACTAAGCATTATAACGGACCCTTCCATATACGTTAATCAAAAGAACACGCCAGAATAGCACCTCAAACGATTAATATTTAAAGAAAAAAGAACGAAGAATTTTCAATACCGTATAATAACGACAGCCTGTAATTCTTACGAAAAACTTCAAAAACCCACTTAAATCTCTTTAAAAATTTATATCATTCGATTATAGATTATACAATAACATCTATACACACATACTATCGTACCTTCGCAACACTTTAATCCTTCCATTCGAGATTTCCCAATTATCTAAAAATCCTACATTTTCCACTCAACTATATATATACTTGCGAAACGCCTTATATTGCCAACGCTATATCATTATATTTTAACCGAACAAATAAACGCTCGCACGCGCTCGCCTTATTAATGCAACAACGCACTTATCAGCTCTTAAATTTTCTCCCAAAGCGGTCACCGCGCCAATTTTCGCGCAGACCGCGGCGGCGGCGGCGGCAGCGACGACGGCTCCCCGCATTACACTCTCCGCATACGAAATTGATAAACTCGTTCTTACAACGTTTCACAACGTCGTCTCTCGCTGACTCTCCGCGGCGTGCGACACACACATATAGGCGCCGTGTATATATATATACACACTCCATGTCTCTCTCGATCGTCGGGGCTCCCTATTGCCGCGCGCGCTCGCCAAATACACACACATATGTATACAAACGAACAGACCTTATCGAGCCTTAGGTGAGGTGTTTCGCGACCTTTTGCGAGTCTTGCGAAATTCCAGTGTTCGCGTATACTTAGTACTACCACACTGTAGTAGTCTGTATGTGTATATGATATATGTATCGACGGATAAAGCTAGCTCGGAATTAAAAGCTCGCGAAGTGTATATACGCGGCGTATGTAATAAACCGAATATCGGTGACGTAATCGGACATCTAATGGCGATTGGTTTGTCTCTGTGTATAATAGGAGCGGCCTTTGTTTCCGTGAACGTATACGCAGTGTAAGACGAGGTAAATATTTTTGCGATTCTCGCGTGTATAAGTACGCGTATCTATATGTACGTGTCTGCGTATGCCGCTGCTAATTTCGTGATTTTGAAGAATATATCCGTTGAACGTTCGTATACACACACACATACATACGTCACGGGTATTAATCCGTTCAAGGGCGAGGCGGTATATATAAGATCGGTCGATTGACGGCGTGGATAAGTGGATTACGTGGATTCGCGTAGGTAGATGTAATACTTTTTTAGGTATTGAACGATGATAGCCTGTGTAAGAATTTAGCTAATAGTAGGTATATGTTGTACATGAGAAAACGTTTTATTTACTTTTAATCTTTGCTATAAGATTGAAAATAACACAATTAAATGTATTTTAACATTAGAATGTATATACAAGAATATATATCAATGTATATTCTTTATCCGATAATATATTTAAATTCATTATGGATACGTTTATCAGCACTTCAACTGCAGATATGTAAATAATACCCCAACCGCGATAACGAGTTTTCGAAGTTTGAAAAGAAAAAGAGTTTACCGCGCGCTTGCTCGTTATCTAAGTTAAACATAAACTCGTTATCTATTCCGCAATATAACTCGTAGGGACTTTCCTAGTTACAATTACGATCCTGATGAACGCTAAAGGTAATCTATACCCCCGGGGAGTTTTGGAAAATTAGTGTGCACGTAAATATACAGTATATAATAACGATGATTTGTCAGATTGTGAATCCCCCCGTAGATCTTTATCGGCTTGTCATGTTAATTTTTTTTACGATTACGAGCCTTGTGCGCGTACCACGAGGTGCTGGCGTGATTGTCGCCGTTATTATATTATATGATGTAATTTTTACAATTGTTTCTTCAGACGCGCAGACGTAGGCGTGTGTGAATACCGATTTCGGTGAATTTCCGAATTAAACTGTCGTTTGTTGGGATATACGATCGAATTATTATGTACCGTTAAGAGTTTCGATTTGATTTATTTGCCGATATAATATACAGTTTTTTGAAATCAAAACCGAGAAATCTTTATTTTACAGCAAAAATTCTACTAAATTAAAAAAAATATACTGTTATTTTTTAATCTGAATTTATAACTCTTTGCTCCCATTAAACGAAAATTATTCCGCGTTCACATAAACAAACCCCAACCCTGTAATCTCTTATCTCCCCTATATATACCAAACCTCAACCGATTCATCTTTCATTCGACATTGACCTTCGTTCTGCGTATCCACATATACACAAGACTTTTCCACAATCAACAATTCGTCTATAAACTCCCGTATCGTCAACGATGTCAGGGCTATGCGCGCGCATCTTCCAGCTGCCACTATGTGCACGCGCATAATACACCCACGCACCCGTAAGACCCTGAGCCATAAATCGGAGACTCCGCTAGTAGATAATACCGGCCCACTTGCATCCTGTTGTACTGTACGCGTTGTAGCGTTCTTTAGAACGGGGGAAGGATGAGTTGCGTGTGGATATGTATAGTGTAAAGTCGCGATGTTATTTTCAGAGATAAGATGAGACATGAACGAATGGTTGAGATTATATAAGAAAATGATATTTCGTGTGATAAGGGCGCGAAGAATTATCACGTATAGGGGTTGAGGTTTGTTTGTTCCGTATAGTTTGTGATTGACTGTACTTCGAGATATATTTATACGTAATATATTAATTATAAATGCTGATATGGTACAGTTCTTCAAGTATAGGTATATGATATAGAAAACTGTTCGAATACACATCCACCTTGGAATGTTATTCGAACAATGATTACGGCGAGTATAGTGCGATTTCAAAAATTAAACGCGCGCTTGTATATAGTAAAACAAAGAAGGAATCTCTCGTTTGTATCTTTTATGGTCGCATAAACGTGAGTTTCATTACGTCGGGCGTTTTACAGGCTTGTAGCACGTACTATATACTATATAGGTATATATATATACACACGTTCAATGCTCGCTCCACCATGCGCAAGCGCACATTGTTCTTTGTCTTATGGGCAGTTTTAGCCGTTTCGCAGGTATTGGCAATTACTTTTAGCATATGCCATTTTCACAATGAATATTACTTATTCCGGAGCGTTAAAAAAAACGATAATTAGGTTGGTGAATATATGTACATATATACAAGCTGGCTTGTTTAAATAAGTGGCTTGGAAATTCATAAATGTGGAAATGAATCAGTGGATGCATGTATAATGGAAACAATTTGCTATAATATAAAGCTGCTTGTACGTATATAAATTTAATCTTCTTTTATTTATTTATTTATTTATTTATCATATTTGATGGTCTGACCTGCTCTTGATATATAATTTTATATACACTGATAACTTATATAAGTAACTTATACATGTAAGTGTGTTTTTAAGACAATAAAGTATTTTATATAAAAAAAAATATTTATACATCTGTACTTATATTTCTTAGTCAAACTCAATATTCTACTTGTTACTTAACTCATCGACACATTAAAATAAATAAATTATGCAATACCAAACCTCACAACAAACCACCTATACTAAACGTCAATTTTTCGCAGAACACCCACACACGCGAGCCCATCTTTCTTTGTCTCTTCACGAACCGAAACCGATCTACCCAAACATTTTCTAACAACGCCGTCATCTCCGCATTCTCCTGTTCTCGTTCATTCTCCTCATCCCGCCCGCACTGAAACCCTGCATCACGGAAAAGCCGGCTGTTGCTCCAAATTTTCCTCTCTCTCCCTCTCCCTCCTCTTTTACTTCTTATATACCTCACCTGCAGCAGATGCGCGTGCGCGGCCGATTGAGCAGCAGCAGCAGCTGCTCTGTAATACTCTCCCCGCACGCGTCCAGCATCCTTTTCACGGATCGCGAGCCGATCATCTCTGAGTGCGCACGCGCGCCAACTGCTCTTTCTCTCTCCTCCATTGAGCTCGTGCCGCGCGCGTGCGGCTTCCTCTTTTTATGTATTTTTGGGTATATATATACGGGTGAAAGGGAGAGATGCACGCGTGCAACGTGCGCGTGTGTGTGGATATATGGGGGAGGGTGAATGAGAGGAGAGTTGTGAATGAATGAGTGGCGGGTGTCGGTGATGGGCGAGCAGCACGTGGCGGCGGGTATACTGAGAGGAATTTTTATTTTTGGAAAAAGGTATATTGTATGCATGCGAGATGAGAGTGGGTTGCGGTATGGCGGTGTATATAAGTATATAGTAGTAGTTTGTACTTAGCTGCAGGGGGGAAGGGAACACGTGTGACATGTGGTTGAGGTGTTGGATGGTAATCGTGGTTCGTAAAAAGACATTAGTATTGAGATGAATTAATAAGTATAATAAATAGTTGTTTGTTATAATTGATTTTTTAAATCGATTGTACTTCTTTGTATAAAATTATAAGTATTTCTTCGTATCAATCGCCTGAGAATAATTTTTCGTTTTTATATATGATAGATTTCATAACGTATATATCCTTTGTGCGAACCTTGAAAAAATAAGGTCGACATGTACACTGTACACATACAGAAGTATATTGTATACACGTAGATTTAATTATGTACACGTTTAGATTAGCAAGAATAAGACAAATTACCATTTAATTTATTGTTTATATGCATAAAAAAAACTATTCCACTTCTAATTGAAACTCCCAACATAAACTTCCTCGTATAACCACACCTCTTCCTCCATGCAAATTTATCCCATTACCCTCAATCTCCCACTAAGCTATATACTCGTATTCAAAATCTCAATAATATCCTCCACTCTCTCATAATCACTCATAACCCAAAAATCAACGAATATAGAAAAAAAAATTTTAAAAAAATCAGCACCGATATATTCTACCGTACAAGTTCACAATATCAACAGATACACACACATATATACACGTATAATGCCAGTACGTCTCACGCGCTTAATATTCTATCCTTGACTAAAAATACGCGCATGCAATGTCGCAGATTTTTCAAATCGTTTCATCACCCGAATATTGCGCAATTATTGCCGCAAACAAGGTCTGCGTCTGTCTCTCTCTCTCTTTGCAAGCTCTGGCGAGGAGAGGAGAGTGAGTCACAGAGAGCCGATCGGATCGCCTTTAATAAGAGAAAAAAAGGAGGCTGCCGAGTGCAAAATTCTGCGGCTCAGTACTTTTTCCTTTTTGAAAATGTATATTGTACGGGGACGTGCGAGTGCGCGATATGGTGATGGTACTGTACACTGAGAGAAGAATTTGTTTATAGTTAATAAGAAGATATATTAAAAATATATAGAAAAATTTATTTACATTTACTCTTTGTGAACTCTTATTAACTAAGCATATTAACTATTAATATGCGCATCATTAATAGTAATATTTTGGAATTTCAGTCAAATGTGAATGTTTTCACATTATAATTTCCTTATTTCCCAAAAATCAACTATTTTAGTATTAACTGTTACTAAATATATTAACTATAAATAAATCGTTCTCTCAGTGTAAATGGCGGTTAAATTAAGAATATGTATATATATATATATATATACGAGTAATATAATGTTCGCGTTGTTTGTTTGTTTATTGAGACGTTGTTTTTAATTGATTAAAATATATATGTATACCGCTGTCCGTTCCATATAAACGTTGGTACAAGTTTGGTATACAAATTATAACACACTTATAGCTATAAATTTATCGAATCTATTAATAAAAAAAACAATGTCAACATATGCTTTTATGAAATACTTATTTTCGATATCAACGTGGTTTGTGTGTGTGTGCGTGTGTATATATACACACAAACACATACATATAGAGAGTGCAAACTTGGTTAACTAGTTGTAACTCGTTCAATTTATCATTATGATATCATATAAAAAACAATGATTCATTACATAACAAATGATTTCACAAGTATCCCGCGCGCATAAAAACGTCGAAATACGTCTTAACGTAAAGCGTCAGCATATAGTATGAGTTGCAGTGTGAAACAACGCAAAAGCACAAATTTTCGTAGTTCGCTGCATGCGAATAATTACCAATTCACATAAGACTACGTGTATTTGTATACTCTTCGAGAGATAATTTGAAAACTAATGAAATCGTCAAAAAAGAATGACGCGTGCGCAGACGAGTGCAAACTTCTTTTTTTTTGGAAACCAGTTTCGGACATATATATATAACTGCCTCTCGCGAACGCGTATGAAAAACTCTTCTATCCACACACATATACACACACACACACACACACACACACACACACACACACACAACTGACCATCGAGTGGCCGTACTCATATAAACCGTCAGCGTCGTAAAAGAACATAAATTATAACGTCCTCTCTTCGCGTCCTCGTAATTGGGCATAAATTTCGCCAAAGTTAAAAAGATCGCTGAGGAATTCGAGCCAATTACAAATCCGTACGTTTATAGGAGCCTATAAGCAACGTACGATGATAATGACTATAACACACAGCTCACCGTTTGGTTTTTCCGATATACACTCGTATACACGAGTATAGTGCCAAGTAGCCTCGCGTGTAATTACTGCAGTGCACCAGCCGTTAGATAATAAAACTGGCACAATGACACGAACACGTGTGTGCGGGAAAGAAGAAGGAAGGGAGGGAGAGGGAAGGGAACTCACGGAATTTTATTATGTGAGAATGACGATATTGTGACAATGCCAATGCGCCGACGCCTTTCGTCTGACTCACGCGTGCAGCAGGATGATGGTGATGGGATATACGCGCGCGATCCTGCGCGATGAGAAGTCCTGCGCGTCGAGGAGGGAATGTCAATAGGATGAGTGTGAATGGGTTTATATAGTGAAGCACGCGATGAAGTGTGCGATGGGAGTTTGCACGTGGTTGTTGTGCACTGGGATTGAAATTTTAAGATTATTGGGAAGTGTTTGTATTGTGATAAGCTTCAGGTTTAGAACTACTGTACGTAATTTTTTGAGATTTTTTTTATAAAAAAGAAGATTGATTTATCGTATCGGCTCTTTTATTTTGATCATGTACCCACACAGAGTAAAATTCATCAATATACTTTGTTTCATACATTATTGGTTGTTAAAGTAACTTCAATCACATAGCCTATACTACACTGAACCCAATGTAATTGGAAATTTAATAGGCCACATTGTTTTTCCAACGCACGACAATCACACAAGATAAACTTCTACCAAGCTTATCTATATCCTATATCCAACCAACAGTCATTTCCAGCGCAGCCGCACTCATTGACAACGTACTTTTACAACTTTCGAAACCAAAACATTGTAATTCAAGTCACTCGTTTAACTACCACATACACACTCCCCTCTTCTTCTCTCTTCCTTCCTTGTACATATATATACCCTCATCATCCAGGCGCAGGTGCTCTCTGCGCGCTGTTCATTTTTGCAGCTGCCGCCTCTTGTTGCGTCAGAATCGAAACGAGACCACCACAGTTTATATATATGTATATACTCGCGTTATATACGCGTACAGCACAATTGCTGCTGTGAGATTTGCACAGGTGAGTGACGAAGTCGTAGTCGCCTCGATTCGTCATCGATCGTTCGGCGGAATTATTTATGGAAGAGAGTCGAGAGAGTCTAGCCGAGCGTATCTGTTACGATGGACGATAGGGAGGCAGTGTGTAGCGGTGTGTAATCGCGAGAAAAAGAAGGAGGAGGAGGAGGTTGCTGAGATGGGTAATTTATTTGTTTGCTCGAGACGTTGATTGTTAAATAGATGCAGTGTGGTATATGTATACATATATATTATATGATGAACGAAGAGAATGTATGTTGTTCATGCTTTATAGTAAGTTTTAAGACGATGGCTTTTAAAAAGATGATAACATGGTGTGCGAAAAAAATCTGCTTCATCTGGGCAGACGTAGCAGTAGCGTATACAGAAATAACCGTTATGACGTGTTTAATGACACGCACGAATGTTATAAATTAGCTTTTAACACGCGTAACTCGCATATATACGATTTTATCGTCGTAAATCCGACCGAAAAAGATGTCAATGATAAATATGCGTGCGGCAAAGACAACTCAACTTGTTATATTCATTCTCTCATAACGCGAGGACAACGACGACGACAACGACATAGTTTTAATATACACGCTTCTCTCATTGGATTTCAAACGTCCGCGATGTATTGCCTTTTATTGACTAAATGGTGAAACATATTGTGCGCAGCGGAGGAGAGCACATATATAGCTTACACACAATACGCGCAATCGATATTAGTATTTAGTTCAAGTATACAATACTCGCGCGTCCGTGGGACTATTATATGTAGAACGAGAAATCTCGTCGATGTAAGGACTTTGGTTCTCTAATGTATGTAACGTAATAGATAGCATGGTATATATAGTACACGTGTATATATACAAAAACGCCGCACGTGCGCACGCTAAGTGTAAAAACTTGATGAAGTATATTAATAGATATGGATAATGTCGCGAAATTGATGCTTCCCCGGTGCGCGTCTTATATATAACACCTTGGTTATAATAATTTCATCAAGGTCCTTCGTATTATATTATCCATGCGTGAAAATAATCACCGAAAAATAATCACAATATTTATATATATACTATAACAGTAACCATCAGAAAAAAAAAATATCTCGACCAGGTGCGTACCGCGTGTCCTTTCAGATCCATTGAAGCAACAAGCACAACGCACGCGCGTCCTCGCGGCAAACGAAAAAGGTCTCGATATCATGGAGATCGCCGTTCCAAGAGGGCCGGTATGAGCATCATATACACCCAGAGGGGTAACGCAATACTTACCTCGACGAGCTCGAGCGCGAAACTGTTCGAGCGAGTGTATATAGTGGCGGCGATCCTTCCAATCGTATACGACGTCCTGCGTATACACCTGCGGGTGATGTTGTATATATATAGTGCGTGGCCTTGCGCGTATGGCTATATGGAGCTGATGGGTTTGGATGAGAGGGAAGGTAATTAGGTAGAAAGAAAAAAACAATGGTTTATACGGGTTAAGAGGGGATGTTTGGGTTTATGAATAATAGTATAAAAAAATAATAGATTTTTTTTTGTTAAAATGGAATTGGCATTTTAATATTAAGTAGAAAGTTAATTTTACTTATTTTTATAATTATCTTAAAAGGTTCTTTAAATAATTTGATTTAGTTGTGATGTACACGAGCTCGATCGGCTTTACTTTCTCCGTGTATAAAATGTCATTTTTTAAAAAATTGCTTCAATCATTTTTTCATTCTTGGTACGATTTTTTTTTAATTAATGTGTGTGTGTGTGTATATATATTGCTGAAAATCTATTTCAATTTTATGTGAATCATTGCCGTGTGAACGCTTATACGACAGAATCACCTTACATGGAACTTTTACCATTAAACTCTGCACTTGTCAAGATTCTCCATCACCGCTCAGTTATTTACAACCTTGTAAAAACCTCCGATTTCCTTTTTACTTATTCACAATGGCCAACACACATCGGAACGATATATATCATTAATAACCAGCAAGCTTCCAACTCAGGTGAAAAAAAAATCACCTTGATATATTACTCACACCAACCCGCAAGCCAATGCTCCCTTTCCCGTTCGAATTTAAAAATACACCCAATACCCTATAAATACACGTATTCGTCCCCTTCTCCAACATCGCGTTTCCCAACATATCCAGTCCAAATTAAAACCAAAAAAAAGCTCAGACACTTTCACGCTGACATTGACATCGCCCGCAAAACAATCACCGAACGAAGAAAGAAAACTTTTACTCGTCGTCGTCACGTCCCTTAATCGACCGAAACAGCCGCGGAAGCCACGTATACGTCTATAAATATATTATAGGTGTGGGCCGCGTGCTTCCGTCTCGTCTAATTTCGGCTATACGCGTAAGTGCCTGCGTGTACGCACGGGGTTGGTCGGTCTCTGGGTCAACAGAGTGAATGCGCTGGGATGCGTGTATATATCATGCGGTGACTAAATTAGGTGAGATTGTAGTTAACGTTGTATATACGTGAAAGGGGATGTTTATCAGCGATGATTCATACTTTATTCTGGTTATCGTTTTTATATATCTTTGGAGAAAAATCGTTAAAAATGTAGAGCGAGGTAAGTGTGAAAGCTTTGAAGTAGCTTTTATTTTGGAAAAACTGTGGAAATATCTGGTATATTTACAAAATCAAAGTATTTCACTATACCCCCGTTAACATATTACAAAAGCGTCCCTTTTAACGCAAAAAAAAATAAAAATTCCAGTGGTTACCTAACCCTCGCCTCGTCAAAATACGCATTCCCTTTCAACGAACCAAAAACAACAGAAAAAATATATATATATATATATATATCCAGAGCTATTGCACAGCAGTATATAGAATGTATCCACAAACGAATACCCGCTACCGTATACCGTACAAACTCTCGCATTTTTCAATAGAGTCACTACATCACCTTACGGCATGTCCCTATATACACACATTCGTCTATGCGCTAGCGCTGTCATTCGTAAAACTGTAAAATCAGCAACACGCCGTGTTGTCGCAAATAGAGCGATCGCAATTTTATCGTCTATGAATTTACCGTACGCGCTACGGGAATTTCATGTATAAAGACACTTTATATATATACATGTGCACATATATAGGTGGAATGTGGTCGACCACCTTGTTTGTACCCGTGAGCAGTGTGCAAAGTTACGGACACTTCACCGCAACCGAGGCTGATGTAAGGTACCATAGTAAGAATCTGGTAATCATTTGTGCAGCACGCACACAGAGATGACATTATTTATCCTCGGGCTATAAACGTTGTTGTTTCGTCGTCTGTGCGTTGAGAACAAAAAGGTCCACACACGAGGTAATAAAAGGACGTGACTTAGAAGTTTCCTGACGTCAATAATGACGCGAAATTAGAGTTTTTCCTTATGTGCTGGTTTGAGCTTTAACTTTTTCTTTTTGCTTTTTAGTGTGTGTGTATATATGCATGAGTAAGATGAAGTAAGCTCAGCGCATATGTATAAATATAGTCGACGACGTGCGTTATACTCTTAAGTCACTTTTATATTTAAAAAGAGCCGCGCAGTAGTACACAAGTGGGAATTCTTTCGTGCTTTCTAATCATTTATCACATTGCTATCATACCATATATACACTCACGCGCGTGCTTACACACACACACACACACATGCAATCCTCTCATTTCTCAAATTGATCAACTTCTATATATCCACTCATCTAAAATATTTCAAAAATTCTACAATAAATCTACCCTTAAAAATCTATTTTCATCGCTCGTTTCTCTAATCAACAATTTCACGTATTTTTTTTCACTCCCACATTACCACGACGCGCAAGCTCGCAACAACTGCAGCAGCAGCTCCGGGAGGCTATACACACATACGTGCGCGTCCAAGTGGCGCAACGCCGGCGGCTATCTCTTAGGAAATAACGCGCGCGCGCGCGCGCTCCCGTTTGCCACTCTGCTCTCTACTCTTTCTCACTGCTTATATACACTTCTGATGTGTGTCCCTCTCGTCGTCTTGCTTTTACATTTCGTTTCTTTGACGACTGTATGATGTATATGAAAGTGAGGGATCAAAATCGTGAGACTTGGTTCGGTTAATGGATGCATATTTGATGCTTTTTAAGGCTAAATATAGAATATATCTGCTAGAGGTGTATAATTATGTGGGTCGATTGTTTAATTGGAAAAATTAAGGCTAGGTGCGTGTAATAATACGAGGTGCGAGATATATTAGTGTATGTATGTATATGCATAAATTCGTGATGTCATGTACCTCTACACGTAGACCATTAAACGTTCATATTCATTCCCACGTCGCCCCGTGTGTAATATACGGTTAACTAAAGCTCCTCGATGTCATGAATTCAAGGTTCAGTTTGTAAAGTGCCTTCTGAAATGCTTCTGTTTCTTGTAACACGCCCGCTCGCCCGAATTCTCGACCCTCGAATCTGCAAACTACTATATTATACTTATATATTACACAGTTATATATATATGTAATATTCGTCGATATAAAATTATTTCAATAATCTTCAAATTAAGCCTCCAATTTTGCTTGCACACCACACGTGTGTCCTTTAATTCGCACGCGACCTCGCTCCACTTATAGCAATCAAAATCATACCAGCGTATATATATACGTATTTTTTTGACGAATGGACCACCACCGTCGCTGTACATAATTACATATTTTTCGCGAAAAAAAAGTTTCGACATGTATATAAAACCGTGTATATTGAATTTCACATCGACAACAGATATACTTATTTTACTTATATTATACACCCGAAATTATTGTCATTGCCATCCGCACCTGCTCGTACATTGCGTTGTTATATATATACATCGCTCTCTTATCTTCCTTTCTCCGTGTGTGTGTGTGTGTGTGCGTTTCCCAACAGCGAAACGCGCGCACGAAGTCCAAGGGAGAGCGCCGATGAGGCTGCCACTGCTGCTCTCCAGCATCGACGCGTGCAATTGCGCAATGTGGAACTCTTGCGAAGAGGCATATACGCTGTATGTATATATAGGCGATAAAAGCATGCGCGCGGATACGGACGATGATGATGCTCTGCTGGTGTGGGTGACGTGTGAATTTTAGTTCGTTTTTTTTATAGATAAGCTTATAGGGGATGAAGATTAGGGATTTTGTGAAGTTAAATTAATAAAAGAGGTTGAACGAAGTAACGAATGAAAAATAAAACGAAAATTTTATCATATGTGTATGCGCAATTTTTCGATACAGATAACGTACACTAGAATTAACTCGCTGACAGTCATGTATATATATTCACACGGATAATACACGCTGTATATGATGGTTTATTACTTATAAATATATGCTTTGTAATATTACATTAATTGCGCACGATCTCTGGGAGAAACGCAAACAAACAATAACGCGCGTAGATTTATTATCGACTGGGTACATATATATAAGTGTGTGTATCGTATTATACATTCAATAGCAAAAGTTTCACTTCAATCAAAGCTGAGACAATTCACATTGTATATATATCGCTCGGTAGTTGAAAATATTTTGCGTCTCGTCGTTCGGCGAGCGGTTTTGAATGATATCTCCGTATACTTGCGGCTATATGAATGAAGCGAAGGTTGAGAGAGCCACAGAGATTGATTATTTATTATTTCTTTATGTAAACGATTTGTTTTTCCTCGCTCTCGCAGCGTGATGTCAATGAGATTCATTTGCGATGCGCGCATATATAATTGCGCAAACAATGTAGCTCTGTGTTCGTGTGTTATAGTTACATATGTATATATTCTTTTCTCGTGGTTTCTATCGAATCGTCATATTATACGCGTTGAATGGGGGAATTGGGTATAGGGAGTAATTTTCCGAGGAAAATGCTTTCTCAACAAGTTACTTTGCAAATGAATTTCCTCATTCTATATACGATTGTTATTCGTTTAGAATGAATTTTTCGATCTCAGTGTTTTATAGCAAGCAATAAACGCGTGAACGCGCTGCGATCACAGAAAAATTTCGCAACTAGCGCGCATCATCGCTAGCTCCCGATTTTTCCTCAGCTCCAGGAAAAACCTTCTGTACTCCCACATAACGTCGCGAGTCTTATCATCTCTGATTGTCATCGAAAAACCGCCTCTCTCTCTCTCTCTCTCTCTCCAAAGATAAGATTATACGCATACGGCGCTCACCGGCAGCTCTTACAAAACTCCGCGTGTCTTTTGTACAAGTACACGTACTCACTTATACGTGTCTTCTGTACCGTGGCTCTTTGGGAGGTAATAATCGAATTTACCTTGGGGACGCGTGCGTGTGTGCGAGTGAGAGAGATCGTATTATAGTCCGACGCGCGAATTAGTCGCACGACATGAGGGATAATACATAATTGCTTTCGACGCGAGCATGCGAATTGAGAAGAAGACAGGGACGCATAACGTGCGTGTATGGTAAGATGAAATGAAATGAAAGAGAGAGAAATTGAGAGCAAGCGGTCTTTTTGATTGGTGAATATATTCATGAGACGTGGATATGAGTACAGAGAAGTTTTGCGAGGAGGAGAGATTTTATTGTTTACCATACAGTATTATAATTGATGCTTTGTTCGAAGAAGTCGAAGAAGTTTTTCTCGTCATGAATCATGTAGACAAGTTGGACGTTAAGAGCGCGCGTAATAAAAGTTATTGTAGTTTCGTCGAATCATGATTAACTGGCGATAATTATCGACGCACTTAAACTTTACCGTTAATCAATGCGTAATTGTAATTACATATAATATATATCGTATTCTATACGACAGGCTCTTGTCAACGAGAACTGCTTCTTTTTTTTATCACGTTAGACAAAAGCTGACGAGCTGTGTACGTTGTTTCTCTCTTCGTTATTTTTAAAATCGAGAAAGTATAGTCTGCAATTTAAGCATTAAAAACAGATGCAATAACGAAGCGATGGAGCAATTCAAACCATATAATACGCAGATATAAAGTGAATTTCCAATATACCGCAGAGACGTGTACATATGCACCGCGGCCAAAAATCGACGACGGTATATACGTATATAAATCGTTGACCCGAAAAGAACACCAGACCTCACGCATACACCAAGCTGTGTGCAAATTGCCAAACGTATATAACGTATATACACGTACACATAAGAGCTCTTCAATGAAATCGAGTTCGAGGCCGGCCACACGCGGTGGGATATATTAAGTATATATACATATATACACGCGTGTGTGTTGGCGAATTTCACGCCTTATATACACCCGCTCCAGCGTATAACACAGACACATGGACGCAGGGACGTTAATGAATTGCGGCATGTAAAGAGAACGTTTTTTTTTTATATAAACGTCGACGTTATACTGCTGGCGTGTATTCGTCTCTGCGTGTATAATAAATGTTTGTGTGTGTGTGTGTGTGTGTGACGTAAAGACGTGAATTTCGATAAATCCAGTCACGCGATCTTGTAGCCCAACGTGCATTGTTGTCGTTGTTCTTTCAATTTGTGCGGAGCGATTTTTGCAGGCTGATAAAGAGAGTGTGGGTGAGATTTACGGGAAGGTGGATTACGGGTTTTACGTAGAGGCGTGTGCTTGTGCTGCACGTTTTTATTAGACATTTGGAGTCGTAGTCGGAAGTGTGATATAAGTATAGAAGAGGTAGAAAATTTGTAGAAACATGAATTTTTTTTTATTTACCTGCTGCTTTTCTATTTTAGATTTACTCGTGTCGCCGACTGGCTTAGTATAAATAAAACTAAAAAGAAAAAAGAGGATATTCGTATTATTTTTGTTAAGCGGAAAAAACAAGGAGAAATATGAGTGATTTATTAGTTTATCAGTAAAACGTATAACTTAAAGAAAAGTTATGATTAATTAAAATTAATTAATTAAAATTTCCGTCAAATAAAGCCATCCAGCTAGTAATAATTTCGATTATTCTGTCAGGTTGTTTAGATTCCGATTGTAGAAGTGCGCTTCTAGTTATGAGAATCAATACAATGTGGACGAATAATCTGAGGGTTATTCAAGTCCTTTTTGCTGTTATAGAGTCGGTGCCATGTATAGAAATTTTCCGAGTAAACTAGTGAAATGGATATTTAGTCGAGAGCGATTATTTGTATTATTTAATAGAATGTAGTTAGTTGTTTCCCCTCGCTTTTTCAGCTATGTAACTAATTTAAAGTATAGCTTTATTGAAATAGGAAAATACAAGCCAATACACTGTATTAGTAAAAATGGGTAGATTTTCGTGCGATGTTCGGGCACGCCTATAAGAGTTCATATTTTATGGCCGTAGGCGGCCGACGCACAGTGGGCTGGGTAAGGGAAACAATCGGAAAAAGTCCTGATTCATTTTCTGAATCGTTAAAAAATATTTCTAGAAACAGATTCTTGTAGGCAGTTGGATTGCCTACAAGGATCGGTTTCTAGAAATATTTTTTTCAACGATTCAGAAATTGAAACAGCACTTTTTCCGATTTTTTCCCTTACCCAGCCCACTATGCGACGCTCTTGAGTTCGAGCGACGATCAGAAAAATAGCCGATTGTTGATCAGCTTGTACGAGCGAACAATTTATACTTAAATGCATATTAAAAAAAAGGTTGTAAGAAAAACTCATGTGTTTTTCACGAGTGGTGACGAGGCTGAGTGTAGTCTCGTTAATCGCTCAAGTCGCTTGCTAGGGAGCGGTCTGTATTTTTGCTCTCCCACAATTATAGTAAAAAGTACAAAACAAAAATATGTTTCATTATTTAACATATCTCCTTTATTTCATTCATATAAGCTTCGTCCTTGAATTAACAACTCGTATAAATATACAGCCATATATTGGTACTATAAAAATATATAATATGCATTAAAATTACTCGTTACAGATATAGTATTATCTATTATTATATAGATACGCTTTTAAACACAATCTTTACAACCAGATTATATCAAAGACCACACACACATACCATACGTGACACCACCTATAAACCCCGTATATACATATACATATACAATACACACACCACCATGCCAACACTCGGCATCCTTCGACCTCCCGCCAAAAAGAACACAAACCTGCGTACACTGCCGTAACGTATAACCCCACACTGCCTTTTCCTCTCCCACTTCTTATATGATTACGCAATTCGCGTAACCTCGTGTCGGGCGCGAAAACCGACCCGCGCGCGCGCGAGTGCGAAAAAAAAATCGTGTATAGTATATATATATACATATATACAGGTTCGCTCGAACTTGACTCGGTTCGAGGTTCCTCTCTCGTTCGCGCGTGAGCTCCACACCAGGGGCCATCGCAATAATTCACATACACACACATACATACACAGTGTACACGGCGTGTATCCTTGCGGCGCGACCCAGATACGCTCGCTGGGCAGCGCGAGAGAGTCGAGTCTATAGGCGAAGGTCGATGAGAGCGCAGAGGATCGATGGGGATGAGAGGTGAATGAGTGGAATGTAGGAAATGGTTTTTTTAGGGGGGAGGGGTTGAGTGGGTTGGAGAAAGGGATGGTGAAAATTGATTGACGAAGACAGAGTGGTGAGAAATATTTAATTATGATTGTGATAATCAGGGATTGTATAGTGAATATTGACGTAAACTGATTAAAAATCAGTATAATAATATTTAGAATAATATATTTATAGGAAAATTTTTCTCTATATTATATAGTTATATCTATATTTACAATTTACGATTATAGATTTTTTTATACACTCTAAAGAACCTATATAATATTACAGAACGCAATACTTATCTACATCTCGATTAAAAATATGATTTCTGTATCTAACAATACGTCTTTAAACAAAGAATTTTTCTAACGATCATTCACACTATAAATAGATAACACAAATCTTTCCTTCGATTCGTAATTTTCCAGTAAAATACTTTAGACTTGCAGTCGACTCTAATAAATTTCTCTCTACCCCACTCAAGTATACTATACTAATTTCTGACTTTTTTTACCTTCATTTCCAGATGTTAAGAAACCACGAACGTGAAACCATCGTAATCGTCATCCCTGTGCCTGGAAGGCATCTTAAACTTGCTAAAACATTCAGGTACGTAAGATATACACTATATATACACATTATCAATTACCTCTGCAAACTTCAGAAAGCCACCTTTATTACCCTCTTTGCACAACACACCATACTTATATAGACGCAGTTGACACATACACATTCATACACGTGAAAAAAAAGGAGTAGTAGTCCCTGCGACATACACGTAAACCATGCCGCAGGGCAAACACCGTACGTTTCACAAGCACGCCTCGATCGACTTCTTTCTCTCTCTCACTGCGAACAAAAGGTGAACACGCGCAGGAGGCAAGTAAAATTTCGTTACTTTCCTCCCTCCCCCTTCTAATTGCAAAACTCTCTCGAACCTCGTCAATTAGCCGGAGCGCGAAAAAATTTACGCGAATTCTTCGACAAATACTATTATACATATGTGTGTACACACACCAAATAATGCGCGTCGTTAGTACGGAAAAACGCGCGCATGGCACGCGAGATGTAGTTTTAAGAGGCACAAGAAAAAAACGTTGGGCGTGTGTATACAAGTATACGTGTATAACACACGGACGTGGAAGAGAGCGCGAATTCGCGTGTCGAGAGAGCGGAAAATTCGTCGTTCGAAGGTTTAGAGCTACGGCGTTGTTGTTATGCAATTAGGCGTAAGCGCGCCACGCGTACGTATACACAGATATATATGTGCAAAAGTAGATGCATGTGCACTCGCCGCAATGCAGATATATGTATGTGTATGTAAGTATATGTACGTATGTATATACACTAGCGCCTCTGTTCTTTCTTCTTACATATTGGTATGTATGTGTGTGTATGTGTGTGTACAATGATCTAATCGCCGGTGTGTGCGAATGTGGTCGTCAAGCGCGTGTTTATTACATATACGAATAGTTCCACACCGAGTCAGTATATATATGTATAGATGTGAAAACGATGAGTTTTGTTAAAAGAATTACAAACTTTTCTTTTTATATCTTTGATATGATTGTTAATCATTAAACAACAATATAAATATTATTTTAAAATTTAATGAAAGAAAATTTTGATGAACAAATTCTTTCTTTCTACCGGCCGTGTTTCATATTGAATACAAGTTTCATTTATTTTTTTTAATTATTATTAATAATATAAAAATTGTATTGAAATAAACTATAAATAACTTAATTATATTCATAAACACATCTTAAAAAAAAAACGACGAATCGTTCAACCACCCACCAACCCCCAATTCATTTCCTTAATACCTCACACTTCGACAACACGTGGAACGCTCCGTATACACAGCACGTGCGCCTCGCAGAAACTCGCTCGTGCGTCCTTGTATACTCGAGCCGATTACCATCTTTCCCCACACATACATACACGTCGGGTAGGTAATTGTTCCCGTCAGTGTTGACGATACGCGCATGTACGTGTGTGTATATATATATTAATGTACCTCGTCAGTTTCCGAACCTCTGTGCCAAGAAATTTTAGCTCTACGCGATGACAGTTCGTATAATATGCGTAATAAACGCGTGCATACGTAGCTCTGGGGGGGGGGGGGGGATTTTTCGCTTCCGTGCAGCATCCGGTGGGTGCGTATGTCCGAGAACGTCGAGATTGATTGCGCGAGTTCGTGCAACTTTGTATAAAACGGAGGGGCAGCGCGACACGTGTATGCATATAGCTGTTGTTGTATTGTAGAGAGGAATAGAGTTGGAGCTAAAGTTGTTTTCGTTGTAGCTGTAATTAAGCTACTTGCTATCATATACGTTATCTTTGAATTTGAATTTATAAGAAAAGGTTTTATATCTTTCGTGAAAATTTGCCTATCTGCGTTATCTTTGTGGCGAAATTAAGATTTAGTTGCTGCATACTTTTGGTTTTTGTATTTGTATTACAGATTTTTTTTAGAATTACAGAATTAGTTGGTTATTAAAATCTGTACAAAACTTAACAAAATTTTTTAACAAACATTATTAAATATTTCGTTGTATTTTAGGTTTAATATAAAATGAATTTTAAAAGCAAATATTAATCATTTATTTAAAAAAAAAAAACGGTATATTATTTATACTAGTTTTGTCTTCGTTCACAGTATTTACATAAAACTAAACAGCAACCATAATATCCTTAATTGAAAAATATAGTCTACGTTCCAAAATCACTACCAACTTTACCAACATTTACCTATAAGTCAATATCTTCCTTTATATACCTAAAAAGCCTTTCAAATTACCACCACATCATATTACAGCGCTCCGTCTTTGCGTGAAAAGTGAAATGGAACGACGAACGCGCGCGTTACAATAAAGAAAATGAACAATCGCCTTTTTCCTCTCCTCGCGCTGCAGAAATGGTTTCTCGCTAATGCAAGAGCCAACGCTATTTGCTGAATCAGCTGAAGCTAATTACATTAGGCTATGCAATTCCTCTGCAACTGGGCTGCTCGGAAATTCTCTCTCTTTCTCTCGTAAGAAATACTAACCGAATATGCCGACATATACCTATTCATTCACTATTCTCAATCAATGGAAAATAACTTGAAATCTGCCCATTATACCTCATCTAACCGCATACACATGTATACACTTTCTCGCGTTTCGTGTACTTCTGTATACATATACTAACAAAACATGTTTGCGTCTCTCTCTTTCTCTCTCTCTCAATAAACGACCCAATATCGGCGCGTTTTTTCGCCGCAGCCGCCATCGTGGTCGTTCCAAAAGCGCAAAAATTTTGCATAATCGAGGCGGCGCGCGAGTCGATAATTAGTCTGATGCAATTTGTTTGTAATCATCGCAAGCTCCGAACAGAGTCGCAAGAGCGGCCGTTAAAATTACGATATCGTCGGTTTGTTTAATAATTGCGAACTGCCGAGCGCTCGATAAATCCGTTTCCTTAATCGCTATATTTAGCTTGACAATATATATATATATACATATATATATATATATATATATATAATATACACTCTATATACACGCAGGCGTAAACATACCGTACGCGTATATATGAAATCTACGTGGACTTATATTTCTCACTTACCGATTTTACGGGTACGTATCGTCTTGGAGAAAAATAGTAGAACGTTGTATGTTCTTTTTCATTTGCAAAGACGCCGCTGCGGTAATTGCGCAATAAAAAGAGCGCGTAACCTCCCCCGAAGACTTTCATAACGGCCTTTTGTATACGTTGCGGCGATGGCGATTTTCTTTGATAACGCGTACCGGATAAGTAGCAATTGCGAGTGCGTGCGTACTAATGGGAGAGAATGCGTTTTTCACCTGCGTACAGTATATACAACAAGTCACGTGTGTCGGAGTCTAGTCGCGTGCAACTAGTTTCTTTACAACGCTGTGTAATTAGAGCATATAAGTAGAGGCGTTTACTGTCATGGTGGTTATCCTGTTTATTCGTGCAGGATTGTAATGAATTCGATTATACGATCAACGGTGGGTTTGAGTCTATTGGGCGGTAGTGTTTCTTCATTTTATTTCTTTTTTTTTACGCATTTATTCTAATTATATACACACCTTGATAGTCGCGTTTTCATTCAAATGACGAAATATTCGCTAAAAGTTTCTCATTCGCAGAAAAAAAATTCAATAGCTAAAAATACGCATCTATATACACTGATAGAAAAAATATATATGAAAAATTCCTGTTTTCTGATAATTAAACGATGTTTACTGTAAACCAAAATTTTTCTCATATGTTTCATAACAATTTTACACTTATTCTACATATAAGTAATATTTGCCTGTGAACTGGTAAAAATTTCTAGAAAAAAAATAGAAAAATTGTGATTTATATAAGTACTTATAGTGAGATTATCAGAAAAAAATTTTTTTTCTGTTCGTATATTTCTCATATTATCCGCTACATTAATTTAATAAATGCGTATATATGTACAAATTATTTTATCTCCACTTAAGAGCACTATATAGATAGCAACGACAATTGCGCACTTACTTCAACGATTTTATTTCACGGACGTGCAAACACGTCCGGGTATAGCCGAACAATGACTACTTACACTTCGCACTTTACGACCCTGCACCTTATTACAAGAATAACAAGAACGACGACTACTACTACTATTACTATATATACGTGCACCCAACAAGGATCGCATGCGTTCTATATGCGCACGTTATATACACACATCCTTGCACACGGTATATATGTATAACGACGAAAAAGACCTTCCTGAACGTTCGACATTCCCATTTTCGGGTCGTCGACACGATGAGGCGAACATTAAAAATATCCCACTGGCCGACGCGCAAAAAGCGCCGGACGACGACGACGAGTTTTCTATTTCGGCGAGAAACGAGCAGCAAGCTGCGCGCGCGCGCCTGATGATAAGTGGTCGGGTGGGATTTCGAGTTTTGTGTGTGTGCGTGCGGGATATACTCTTTTCCGTTTCTTTGGGTGAGGAGAAATAAGCAGGATTCGTACGTATGCTGTGGATGAGAGAGAAAGAGAGAAGCAGGATTTTTGAGCAGGTGATCCGAACGATGTTATTTTAAAATGTGAGGCAAATGTGGTTTTGGATGGACAAGTGTTTTGTTAATTAGTAGGATTGTCGATTTTTTTAATAATATTATAGCGGTTGTCTGGTGTAAATGTATACGTGTTGACAAACAGCCATATGCCGACAGGAAATCCCGCTTGAAGATTAGTTACGCTTCTGTATAGAAACGCATTCATCATCCCCTTGTATTTTAGAAATGCTATACGTCATGCTTTGAACGCTGGGTATGATTTATTCCGGGATTCCGACTTGGATATTGTGTCCGAACAGTGGTTTATGATCAGAAAATGTCTGATATTGCAAGTTATTTTTCTTTGTAAAATAATTTGACATTATTTTATTAATATTTTTATCTTTGAAAATTATATGAGTTATAATAGAATTTAAAATTCGTTTTAAAGCTTCGTTTTATTAATATGAAATTTATCAATCCGAAGAAAATGACGAAACTGCATGAAGTTTTAAAATTTACGATTGCGGCTGCCTCCCTGAATCTTCACCCGATAAAACTGACGCTCGCGTCATCGTTCACATAAATATATACACGAATAATTCGCACAGCAAGCGAGCTCTCAAATGTAATTTTTCACAAAACCTTATATATCTTTCCACTTGATCGGAATACACGAAACTTCAAGGAACTGACATTGACGATGTCAGTCGGAAAACATTACAAAACTAGAATTCTCAGATCTCGTACTTTCCATTCCTTCGCTATCATAAAACTCACGATGTGTGTGTATATATATATCATCGTCACACGATTATACAAAACTTCATTGCGCAGGGTCACAAGAATTTCGAAACTTTCATTACGTCCCGACGGCTAATCAAATAATTGCCAATATCGAACAATGCCGCGTAAGCTCTTTCCTCTTTCTCATGATGACGATGTAACGCGCGAGCGAGCGAGCGAGCGAACGCGGGATTGTAATCATAGATTAAACAATTCGCGAGTGATAAGAGAGCGCGCGTAAAACTGTACGAGTATGATTTATATATACGACTTGTGACACGTTCACTGCGTAGTTTATATATAGGCATGGTTTTTAATTGAATTGGAAATTCGTAAAGTCAAATAACTTAAAGGAATTTCGTAGGTATATTCAAGAGTAAATTTGTATGGTTTTGAAGTTGACATATAGCAAATTACGGAAGTATGAGTGCCAAGCTTTTCTGGCTGTACTTTGCTAATATTTCTAAGTTAATTAAGTCATGTGATGCCGATTAAATTTCCAATGCCAATATAATAATATTTCACTGACATACTGATTAGGATTTCTTATTAGGCTCAGTCAAATAAAACCTCAATCTGATGTATAAATTTTTACTTAGGTGTGCTCTCGTGTTATCACTTAGAATTAATTATAGTTTTAACAAAATGTTTAACGATGACATATCGGCAAGAAAATTTTTTTATATTATTTGAATAAAATGACTAAGAATTAATTCAATGCCATTCTTCGCCGATATTTTTCATTCTAATAACATTTTTTTATTAGATTTCAATAAAGTTTTGTTATCATTACATATCAAATGATTTATACATTATACATTTTAATTAAAATACCATTTCTATTTGTTTTTATTACTAGTAAAAACAACATTTTTATTAAATCTACAATAACCCTGTTCTCATTCGAAATTATACATGAAAACCATTGTCGTTATAAACCTGCCACCTTTATGCAATCGCAAACTCTAATCTACGCACAAATACCACGTTCACACCTCTCAACGCATGAACCCGTATTCCACCAATCCGAATTTCGGATTCCTCCAACCACCACTATATATATATACACGCGAGCAAACACGCCATCTCGGACGACATTCCATGCGACGCGGCGAGCGATTCGATCGGCCACGTGCCCGTGCATAAATTATATATCTTTTGATACACACATTATATACTCTTCTCGTATATACGCGAGCCTGCGGCGGACAAAGTTCACGCTTTTACGCGTGAAAATGGTTACGAACAAACGATGTTTCCGGTCTACACACAACCCACGCGCTGAGTTTTTCCAACGCGAAATCTTGCGAGATTATAAGGGATAGGTGCATATATATAGAAGTGCGAAACGTGCGCTTGTCGATCGAAGATTTTTAGGGCCGAGGGAACCGGTTAGGGAGAGATAACGTCGAGGAATTTACATACGTGTGTGCGAGTGTGTGTATGTGGTTGGGTATGTTTTTTAGCGACAATGCGTCCGTTGGACTGGAGAAATTCGAAACATCTGGTGTTTCTTTAGGGGTGGAGTACATACATATAGCTGTTTTCACGTGGATTCCGGCATTCTTTAGGCTATCACGTACTTGGTAAAGTCAATGAATTTTATCCTTATTTTAAGATTGTATGACCTGTAAAATTTGTTGAAATTATTACATTTTGAAGATTTTAAAAAGCAATATGCCAATTTAAAATTTCGTTTCAATTTCTGATTTTTAAAGTTTACAATGTTTCAGTTTCATCTATAGATAGATTGAGAGAACTAAAAACTCATCAATTGCTTCACATCATTTTTAATCGCAGTTTTAATCTCAGAAACTAACTTTTAGCAGGAAGGTTACAAGTCATACAATCGTAAATATTTAAGGTTATATGTATTTATAATATAGTATACATATTTGATTATAATCGAATTCGTGTTAATAATTATGTAAAGTGATAAACTAAAGTATATTAATTGCGAGAATTTTTTACTGGACAATCGTTCTTATAATTCTACGCTCAAAAAAACAAAACTGCATTTGCATGCACTCACAAAACAACCGCACTCATCGCGAGAATCCTCGGTTTATAACGACTTAAAGCATCCTTTCGCAATTCCGCGCGTCAACAACGTTGGCAGCGCATAATCAATTAACTCGCGACCGATCCAACAGCAAACATTCGCATTGCCGGATGCAGCTCGGCGCATCGTTGAACGCGCGCATCAGACGACGCAGACACGCTTGCATGCGCTTCAACACAACACACATCATACATTAATATTATCTCCTTCAATCGCGATTTTCTCGCGAACCCATTGATACCATATATATACCAACTAACTCGTAAAACCTGACGAAGAGGATTGCGTCATCACTACTAGTCAAGGTCCGCTTCGAGTCGATTCGATCATCCACGAGAAAAAAAAAATTCGTCGCCGCACAAAGGCACACACGTACGGAAGCGATCCCGTGAAATTTGCGGCGTAGAACTGTATATATATACACGGAGGCGTGTGTTTCGTTTTTTTTTGTTCGAAGCTTTTTTTAAGTAGTCTGAATCAGCGAGGATTTGATGATCGGCGCGTGGGATAGTAGAAGAGGTGATGTCCGCGTTGCGAAAGATAGGCCGGCTTATATGATCGATGGTCGAGATAGTGAGGCTTTTTTGTGTGGGAGGTTATAACTGGGATTTCGGGGGGATTTTTCGCAATGGAAGCGGAACGATTTGAATAGCTGGTTGATGTTACGGGGAAGAAATGGATTAGGGATTCAAATTGAGTTTTGAAAATTAATTATGTATGGTAATGTACTCACAGGTAGTTATATAATGTACTGTGATTGCGAAAATTTTTAATTGTTAAATATTAAAAATTTGAATTCTCAAAAATAATATTTTTAATTCTCACGAAATTTTTCTTCTTGACCCTAAGGTAGACAGCAATACTTCTGAAAAATTCATCAAGTATCTGAATATATTTCACTTTAAACTCACTCTCATTTAGCCTTTGTTTACATAAATTCGAGCAGTCTGCTATCTTCACGGCCCTTACCATCGAAATGTTTACTTTCGTCTTCGACAGTCGTTGAAAGATTGGCATTCAGTTACAAGCAGCCGGCTACTTTGCAAAGGGTGGCCAGTCATTTTTCTTTATATTCACATACTTTATCACAAACTAATCAAAATGGGCGTTTTGTTCTCGAGGATATTCCGCAACATATTCCCGGACAGTCCCTGGAGACGTCAGCAAATTCCTATAGCGCCCAATCGCTTGATTGCATATGGTCACATTTTTTCGTACGCGTGTCATCGCTTCAGTCTTGCAGAAGTATGCAGGAGGCTGTACCATCTAACTGCTCTAAACAGTGAAATTGGCTTCTTCGTCCTGAAATCACCAGCTCTCATGATCCGCGATCCTCGTTTGGCTAGAGAGTTAAGAAGCGAGGAAGGTATTCCAGCGTTTCAATTGTTTGCTCCGCCGATCGACGAGCTGCTCAGCGTGTCGTTGCTATCATGTAGGGTAGACCGTAGGCTGGGCTTCAGCGAGTACTTCACCAATGCTTATCTCAGGAGGTCAGCACACTTGATCGATGAGATTGCCTTGGATTTGGTTCGGTTGGTAGATGATCAGTTCATGGAGAGTCAGCCGTGCCTGTTCTTCGACATATCCCAACTCTTGTCCCTTGCTGCGCATAAGATCATGACGACGATAGGATTTGGTAAAGATCTGTTCACCGATCCCGACAACTGGCCTTTCGATCTAACTGAAATTTTTAAACCGCACCGCGGATCTAGATTGAAAGACACTTTAGCACCAACCATGGAAAAGCTTTTCAGACTGAAGACAATACCGGAAAGTGTCAAAATAGCCTTTCAAGAAACATTATGGAACATGCGAAATATTTCTGTAGATGATCTGACGGTAAGAAACTGTTTGCTGCAAGACCTGTTACGTTATGACCTAATGAATGATGGTGACGAGCTCTGCAAGTATATCTTCTCCTTCTGTGTCGAGGTATACATCACAGTTGCCGTCATCGGCACTTGGACTTTCTATCATTTGGCATCGCAAACATCCGCCCAGATTGGCGTATATAACGCCATCAGAATGCATCTTGTCAATATTCCCAATGAGCCTACATGCAGCTATCAAGAGGCCGTAGACATCGACTTTCTCGACGCTGTCATTATGGAGGCGATGAGATTGCAACCTGTGCACAGTGTCATACCTCTCATCTGCGACGCCAATAGCTATAGATTGACTGACACTCAAGAAAGGAGAATCAACCTCGTCCGAGGTAACCTGATCTTTGCATCTCCATTGGGATTCCACTTAGATGATCACTTCTTTAATAATCCATTGGAATTCGCGCCCGAGAGGTTCATCGGACCAAATCGCAACGATATAATGACGTCCTGCTACTTTCCTTACCCTGGTTTGGAAACGTCTAAGGCAGCAAACTTCAACAGGCTGATTCTGAAGGGTCTTCTGATAAAGTTCTATCAGTGTTACACAATGAGCTGCTGTCGGCATGAAGAGCCACCACAACTCATCCCCGACGCAATTGTTCCATTGCCCCAGGATCCGATTCGAATCTGGTTGAAACGCACTGATTTCGAGCGCGTCGCTGCTGCAGCTGAAAACGGTGATGATGAGTAGACAATTGTTTTGATTATTTTATGTACGATTATTGTAAATATCGGAGTATTCTTTTTATTATTGACGATATATTTATGTATTTTGTATAAAACAAAAACATTTAACGCCTTAGACCTTGTAAGAATGATAACATGTTGATCATTTTTTATCGTGAAATAACAGATATTACTCGAAATCCGAGTAAATTTTTAATTTTCAAGGACTATTTGTATAACGACAAAAATATCTATATATTTGACTAATATTAATTTTGATTCATCCACGGACAGTTGTGAATCATAGTAAAGTTTTCAAATAATTATTTTATTTCTCCGTTTTTTTAATGCAATAAGTATTCATTGTGTATATATACGTCTGTTAGATATGCATGCAAACACATTTATATATGTTCCATATTAAATTAATGAATAAAATAAATTGAAACAAAAATTACTATTTTTATTTTTTCTTTGTAATACCGTTTCTATTCATAATATATATTCACTAAAATAGCATTAAATTTTTCTTATTATATCAATTTACTGACATTATGAGCAACTACGACAATCGTTTGTTTACTTCTCGATTACCGTTACACTATCGAAATACACAATCTCAGTCTCCAATAATTTCGAAAGTCTAGCACATCTCAGTTCACGCTCACAGCCATGGGTGACGCGGGCACTATGATCCTGTTTTCAGTGATCGGGGCCCTTTGCATTCTTATAATAATGGCTCTCTGGATTTTCAGTTTCACGAAAAAGTATCGCTTCTGGAGCGAGCAGTATGTAAAGGTACCATATTTCGTGTCTCCCTGGTTCGGCAATGTCTATCGTATCTTTGCGCGAAAAGACAGCCTGTGGAATTACTGCAGGACTTTGTACTTAAAGGCGTCGAGGAAAAGTCTTACAGTGTATGGGTTTTTCTTTGTTGACAAGCCGGCTTTGCTGGTACACGATGAAACCCTGGTGAAGCAAATCATGGGAAGTCATGCAGTGTACTTTGACGTATTTCAGCCGCCCAAGGATAAATTATTGTCCATGTGTCCACTTTTTTTGAAGGATGATGAAAGGATGTTCATTTTTAGATCGAGGAGACTGTACGCGGCGGTGGACATGATGATGGAGTGTCTTTTGACATTCACCGCACAGCTCGACGAACAAATTGCTAAAAATCCAAATAAAATGGTGGAGGTGAATCTGTGGGATAGGTTGGCCCGTGTTGCTGGGATGATCATGACAGTTGTTGGTTTTGGAAAGAATCTTTTCGTGGGTGATAATAATGAACCCATCGCCTGTGATCTTCTAGTGGGCGAGATTTTTAAGGAACATAAAGTAAGCAGAAAAGAAATACTCGCAAACTTGATCTATCCATGCTCGAGAAAAATCTTTAAACGCAAGATTGTGCCAGCTTCGCTGGAGAAGAGATTCATGGAAGCTCTGAGTCTTTACAGGAACTCGTATAAACGAACATTCCCATACTGTTTTCTAGATTGGCTAGATAGAGAAGCAGCGTATAAGGATCAATATTTGAGCGACGACGATATTGCGTCTTACGTCTTCGGCTTCTTCGTCGAGATTTATATCAGCATTGTCGCCATCGGTAGTTTCGTTCTATTGAACTTCGCTCATCAGTCCGATGTTCAGACCACGGCGCGTATCAGACATCCCCAGTATCAATTCACCAGAGAAAAAATAGTGGATTATCACAATAGGGTGCCCATGGACTTTCTCGATGCTACCATCGCGGAGACAATGCGACTTTACCCCGTCACCGGTCTCATCACACGTAATTGCAGCGCCGATTTCAAATTTCAGTTGATCGATTCCAATGCCAAAAGGATCAATCTGCGAACCAATTCAATGATCTGCATATCCAAGTTCGGATTCCACACGGATCCGAGGTTCTGGAAGCATCCCTATCGCTTCTTTCCCGATAGATTTACACCGCGCAATCGTCGGCCATCTGGCAACTGTTACTTTCCATTCGAAGGCCTGCACTGGTCCATGGCTAGGCACTTCAATAGAATGACCTTGAAGTGCTTCATGGTGGTGTTTTTAAACAGATACGATATCAAGCCGTCGAGTAAGACGCCACCTTATCCGAAGTTGAAGAACAACACTATTATAACGACTCCCGAGGATGGAGTTTACGTTGAGCTACACTCTCGGCCTAGACGTGATAGCATGATAGTAGAATCGTACAAAGAATCTCGACGCATAGTACGATGAATGTAAAATAATTTTATACAAGGCGTTGAATTACTTCAACTTTTCTTTTGAAGTATTAATGACGCCTCCGGAATTTACCAATTGTACATAATTTGTAAGTTCCTGACTATTGTAGGATTTTTATTTGATTGTGATGTATTCAGATTTTTCATACGAAAATTATCGTGCAATTCGTGACCGAGAGTATATTGTTGATCGATAAAGAAATTCTAGTGAATACAAGGAAAAATTCTAGTACGTATATTTCTGCAGAAATTGCCGCCAATTGCGGTACTTGATATTTTTCATGTAGAATCTAGATATTTATCCAGATTAGCAATTGTCTTATGGCTATTAGAATATTTAAGATAATCATCATAAGAAAACTTGTTATATTTAAAAAAAAAGTTTATTATTTATAGGATAGTGTAAATACTTGAAAAATTATTTCTGTACAAAACATTTAAATATTTTATGTGCTTTAGAATATTTTATCCAGGGACATGAAACTGAAAAATTGAAGCAATATACAATTATATATATTGACTTTAGAATTGATTAAAAATTATAAAGTAACGCGAACAAATGTTTTCTTTAGTAGCTCGATGACAATAGTTCCATTATTGTTAAGCAAACACCAATTGTATATAAAAAAAAGATGTGTTTGAATTGTCAATTAATATGTTATCGCGTAACATATTGAACGTATAAGGGAATTTTTAAATATTTATTAATTTTAGACACAATAATTATGACTAAGTTTTATCCGAATTTGTTGTAAAAAACACTTTAAAAAAAACGACACAATAAACATGACACAGCCGTTTTTCAAAAAAATTGTTGCGTAAAACTTCCTACAGATAGACTTAAAAATAATCGCAAGCCGTTAATTTTCACGTACGTTGCGACAATTTTTAACGTTCTACTTTACGATCTTCACCAAATGCGCAATAATTTTTATCCTGAAACACTGTTACGCGTCGACTATAATAATTTTTACCGTAATTTTTATAAGAATTCTTCTCAGAATATGACTAACATCAGATGTCACGTAACTATATTTACCTGAAATGCGTTTAATTTAACAAAAAGAGAATGCTTTGTGCGCATACATATAAAAGCGAGAAAATAAATTTTATTCTTATCGATACAAATCTATTTATGAATCACGAGCGTAAATCTATTTATAAAACTTTATTTTTGTGCGTTTGAAATAAAACTGTATTTTTATACGTAATCAATAACACATCATCTATTATGCCTTGTCATTTCAACTCTTCACCTTCGTCTATTCTTACCGTTTTATACTATTACAAAATCGACCGTTATTACTTTATTCTTTTCTTCAATTCCATCCGACACAATATCACCAGCCAAAGGTGAGCACCGAAAGCATTGAAAACATACATCATCAGCAGCAGCGAGCACAAGTTGATAAGACTAAGGTCTTGGCTCAGCAAGAGGCAGTCGCGTAGCTTTCAAGCTGCGTTATTGTGCCTTATCAACGCCGGCGTTCCATTGCGTCAGTTGAAAAAAAGTCTCGCTCATCTCTTTCTCTCGCTCTTGCGGAAGTGCGATAAACCTGACGACACTGCATGCGTTTTATACAAGCGCTGTGTCGACTGAGAAGAAATTCTATAAGATTCGTTCGTTTCTGTCAAGTCAAGTCGTTAGAATTTAAGTAATCGTTAAATAATTTGAATTTGTATAGTATATATACACGTTAGATGTGTTTACGATGATAAATAGTCTAGACGATTATTGCTCTCTCCCTCTCTCTGTAGACGCAAGATGAATAATGATGTTGATAGTATAGAACGAGATCTCGAACAGAAGAGCAATTTAAATATTTATAAAAACGAAAACCCTCGTGTTATCCACATACAGTCCGCGTGAGATGACCTCAAAGCAAAACAATCCGCCCATATTTACATTACAGCGTTGAAAGTCGGAGACACGGAAACCCGAACCATTATATATATACTGTATATATATATATATGTTTATACGTCAGCATTTGTCTGATCATCATCATCATCATCGTTGTCGTCTTTCTCACTCCTATGCGTGAATCCTTCGGCGAATAGCGCGAGAATTGACACGTGACGCGTCACGATCGTGAGTAATTAAAGCGGGCACCGCTTTACGCTTTCTATCGATATCGATAAACTCGCGAGTTGTATATACGTACGTAAGCATACGTCATTTCGCAACTTTGCGCTCGGCGTGGAAGTAATTTGCAAAAAATGCGATAGGATAAGCGAGAAGGAGGGAAGTGTTGTGATTGCGCGTGTTGTTTAATTTTTTCTCTTTTTTTTTCGTATCGGTATATATGGATGATTCGTACGGAATGTTTGCTATTCGTTTTTTGATTCGCGGTAATTTAATGCTCGTTTAAGTGAGGTAAGTTGTTTCTTATCGTAAGTAGAAATCGAGGTTTGCTCATTATCTCGCGATGATGATGATGATTTTCACGAAGGTAGCGTACGTATGTGTGTGTGTTGTTTTGTACATGAATAGGAGAACGATTATAATACGTTCGGCATTATTATATGCATTGTGGAGTGATTTGTGCAACATATGGTATATAGTATATTGTTAAAATTTAATCTTTTAACAGTACTGTAATTAAATTGCAGTAATATTAATTTGAATAATTGTAGTATATATTTTATTCTATTTAATCAGTACAAAAAATATTCATATATGATTTTTCGTTACTTTATACATTATTGTATACATGCGTCGAAGAAACCGAACAAAGTAATTTTCCTTTAGATGCAAGAACACATCGTTTTATTTGATATTATGCGATCGTGCGATTGGTCACATTACTCACGAGTCTCATATATACAGTCAATCTGCTAAAAACCAAGTCTCGACTTCGTTCCAGTTACATTTCCAACTCAAAGAAAAACGACCGAACGAGAAACGAAAAAAAAAAGAAAACACAAGCAGCGTGCGCGCGTGCGCACGGTTTTAGTCACCTTCGATACTATACTGACACACACACACACACATACACTGAGTAATGAATAGTGATGAAACATTGCGCGACATTAAGGCATCCACACATACACAGAGACACGCGTATATACGCGCGTATAGCTTAATATTTACGGAATATATTCGCGCCTTTGTCGCACTGTGCGTCGCGTGGAAAAAAAGAATTCAATTATTGTAGGGGCCGCAGTGAACGTGATGCAAGTATAGCGAGATGTCGCCAAAGGGGATTTTCGACACATTTTTTTATTACCAGTGGTATAAAGAAAGTCACCCGGGATTATATGCGCGAGCGTAGAGATAACATCGAGGAATGAACGTTATCTCCAAAGAGTAAGAGAGTAGGGTATAGGTATTATTATAACGTTGCATGTCGTAATGCCGCGCGCTCGTGCGGTATGTTTATGTTGACAACCGGAAATTAAAAATACGAGTGATTATGTGTGTTTATTGTATTGCTAAGGTAGAACACGAGTCATTGGTATACTGTGCAATAATTATATTGGCAAATTTTTCGAGGTTTATAAGAAAGTATTTGTCCAACTGAAATCCTAAATGATCATCGTAATTTTACAAATATGCCATCTGCTGTGTATGACGTACAAGGTGTTTTGGATTTCTCACAGCTCTATCGAAATATTGTTTTTCTTTGGCTTTTTATAATTACGAAGAAATGGTGCATGCGCTTTTTTTTATCAATAATGAAACAAGCGTCTAGATACAGTTTTGCAATTTCGAATGAATCACAAAACATTCCTTAGTCGGATAGGATTAGCATTGATAATACCTAATTAAGTAAATAGCGCTGACAATGCGAATCTAAAATAACCGTTGACTTTGAACCCTGACTTGAAATGATTGTATTAAAAAACGTACAGGTTAAATTTACAGCAAAACACTAAACAATTCACTTTCTTAGATATTATATTTTACAATGATATAGTACCGATTTTTCACCGTATCCTTTGTTCACATGAATAATTCATTTTTAACATTTCTATATGTAATGTATCCATGTTGCACTTTAAAATATTTAACATATTCAATTTTTACTGACAAGTGCACAACAACGACATATATATATATTTATCCGCATAACGGGAATGTTCTCGAAAGAGTCGTTAAAAAAACGTGAGGACTCAATTTCTTAACCTTCAGGTAAACGGAAGCAAGATGCTAATTTGATCCTGGAATAAGCGTATAGACGTAAAAGAGAAACAAAACTCAATTCACAAGAACTAAAGTGCGTACAGCGCGCTCGAGCTCGTGAAGCGAATGTCGTTTAGCATTCATGAAATTGCCAAAGCAACTTTATATATACGAATTCAACTGAATAGAAAATTAGTTAATTACGCAAAAACGTTTAAAAGCTATGTAAATTATTTTACTATTTTATAACTCTATTATTATACGTATATTGTACTTTTATGGGAGCTTTTTTTTCTTATTTCAGCCACAAAAAAGGAAGTTTGTAGCAGAATACATATAAACTTTGCAATTCTATATCGAGAAATATCGACGATTGAAATTATAATTGTTCCAATAAAATGTCTGATACATGCAGCTACTAATATTCTGTTATATATTAATAAAAACAATTCATTATCCAAACAATGATAACATTTATCTCAACCAATACAAACAAAAATCGAACCTACGTAAAATTCGTACAATCCATCCCAACAATTTAAAATCTACTTTTATATTACAATTCACTGTTGACGAAAGAAAAAAATCTCATCTTCCTCCTCCACGAACCCTTATCACTTCACAACCGGAGCGCGCTGTAAAAACCCATCGCATTCGTCCAAATCTTTCCGCGCACGTGTCACTGCCACATCTCGGATTTTCGCAAACAGCAATACACTACGCTCATTCATCATACACACATACCTCCTTATACATGTATGTATATACATATAACTACGTGCAACAGCGCACACGTCCCGGAAGTCGCGTCATCCGCTGCGCCCTTCCGGCGGCCCGAAAATGCAAATCGCTACGCTGTATATATATATATATATATATATATATGCCTATATACGCGCTTACTAATCCGCGTGACGAATCGACCTCGCCGCCGTATATATACATGTGTGAGTTTTATCGGTGATTCCGGGAGATGGACACGAAAACGGTTGGCATTGTGTATCTATATATGTATAAAGTATAAAGAAGCTAAAAGTTCTCACGTGCGATGAGGTAGGGAGAATCGTTTTGTTGTACTGATGTGATGCGTTAAAGGTCTCGAGTGGTTCGTTATATATTGTATTATATATACCTATATGTGTATATATGGGGGATCGCTGGTCGAGGTTTTGGGACTTTTCCGGATTTACGCTGTCGCTGTATTGTATTTTATTGTGTGGTGTATGCGGGGATGTATACACGCGTGAGATTTTTAAATTATTGATCGAATTATATGCGAGTTGTGTGTATAGGGAGGAAATGTGTGTACCTCATGCATTATATACGTAAAAAGGTAGTTTCCGTTTCACTCAATGGTCACCGTTTACGCTTCCATTATATATACGATTTTCAAGATTTCGAATGCTTTTTTTTCTTCTTTTTCTTTGTTTATACATACTTAACGTATTTCGATTCTCAACCGTTATCACGAATATATTTAATCTCCTACAACCAAATCTGATTCATCGTATATATCGTTCGTTACTACCAATCGAGTTATATATACATATATAGTTCAAACAATTTGATTTCCTTTCGATGGCCCCTCCTAAACAAACTCAATCTATTCTCACATCCGCTGTACAACCTCGCTTACACACTCACCCCGCAACGTCACCCTCACGTCAGCTCCGATACAAAACGCTGTATAGTGACAAAGCTGCTGCTGCTGCTGCTGCGTTGCTGCTCCCTTCAATTTCCTTTTTATCGGCGCGACAGGCTGCTAATAAAGGGACGCCGCCCGCACACGCGACTCAATGCGAGAAACTGGAGATCCTAAAGGGAGGTATATATATATAGATGTATGTCGGTGAAAAGATATCGATCTGACGATACCTTTGTTGGGCTTCGGTCCGTGGTTGTTGTATGCGTATATACGAAGTTTTCATGGACGCTTGAGTTTCGCGACGACGAATGCTATATATGATGATTGTATATATGTGTGTTATATCTGATCGGAGAAGAGGAAATTTGAAATTCGATTTTGTTTTTTGGGGCGTTCTCTTGGTTGAAGGATATGCTTAGACGGTTGGGTATATATATATATATATATATATATATATATATATATATTCATTTGAGTGCGGGGTAATGTTGACTTTTAATTAAGCTGATTTGAATGGAGTGGCCGTCGTTCGTTTTGCATTTCAGAAGAAAGGGTGCATTGAAAGAAGTTAAATAATATAAGAGAGATTCGTGAGGAGATGGGTTGTTTGATGTAATGAAAAAGGTTTGTGATCTTTTCAAGTTGAAAGCCAAAGAAAAGGGAATTATAATTATCTTTTTATCATGGGGGAACTGTTAAGAATTTCATTAGAATTAATGTAATTATATATTCTGTTTGGTTATATAGTTGAATGTGTTTCTAAATAGTTTGGTAAAACGCATGTAATAATAGTCTAACTATCAGAGGCTGTAACGTGGACTGAAAAGAACGCTAAAAACAATAATCCGACAATTATGCAACAATAACCACCTTTACGTACCGGACGATTACATCGACACAATACCTGAACAATTCCACAAAGCGCATGCGCTCACATTCTACTATATATACCGGAAGCTTGCGTATATGTATAAGGAAACCTCGCGTTTCAGCGTTGCTTTTCCATTATCGCGCAACAATAATTCTCACAAACCCGATTTCCCGGACACCAATACAAAAACTCCCCAAAAAGCCGAAACGATGAAGTAGAAAAAAAACGCGTTCGAACTTGCGTCACCCTGAAAGAAAAGCTCCTTATGCGCGCGTCCGGAAACGAAGGACCGAAAGAGAGAGAAAAAAAAACAACACAACACAACACAGAGTCGTGAAAAAGTCTTTAAAAGCGTATTTCCCCAGGTCAGCTGGTAGTATAGTAGAGAAAAACGTCGTCGCCTCTTTAAATCGAAGAAAAGCGACGACACAGGAAACCACCACCGCTGTGATGCGCGCAGGTAAAAAGTCGCCCGTGTCGCACTCGCACAGGTACATATATATATATATACACATAGAGACAGACAGAAAGGGGCGGTCGCCCGGAAAAGAAAAGAGGGACGGCGCGGATGCGCACCGGATGTATGCGTGTGTGTATATATATACATTATACAGGGAGAGAGAGAGAGAGAGAGGCATCGATCGCGAAAAGGATGTTAATTTTCAAGCGCCCGGTGAGGATTTCCGTTTTTTAATTGCGCGTATGAAGGGGGGGGGGGTACGCAGATATATGTATAGAGAGAAGGTATACAGAGGGGAGGCAAGGAGTGAATTGAAATTGATTCCTTTGATCGTTGAGGTAAGATCGACTGTGTGGTTTGCTATGGAAGGGATATATATATGTATAATATATAAAGGTGAATGCTAATGGAGGATGAGGGATTTATATATATAGCCAACGGCATCGGATATTGATACTTTGATAGCTTTATTTGATTGGCGCTGCAATATATGAATGGTTATTCGTGTATGGGGTCGGATTGATTATTCGTTATTATACATTCTCCGGACGATTGGGACGAAGATGTCGTGTCTGCGTGTGATAAATTATAGGGTATTAAAGGACTTTTAAGTTTAATTTTAAAGGACATATATATTATATGAGTATTACTGCGAAAAGCATATTGAAATAAATTTTATATATAAGATATACATAAGATATATAGAGACTACTGTATACATATTCATAGAAACAAACTGCCGCACCGCCTCCCAACATTTCACTACCCTCTATATTTTACAACAATGACCGCCACACGCGCGTCTAAACCTTCCCTCCCACAATCGGAAGCTGACCCCCATCGTCCATCCCATTAAAACATTTATACCAACACACACACACACACCCAAAACTCTCGCGGCAACGACCTACAGCAGGTCCGTTTCATCCTGCGTCTATAATAACGACCTCCAACTGTCTCGCTCCTGCCTTCTTCTTCTTCTTTTTCTTCGTTCTTGCTGTCACAAAGAAGCACACACACACACACTTATACCCTCGACTTCCGTGCACCGCAGGGGAGGAAACAGACTTGTATACTATATATA